>PISX010021803.1:0-32899 GCA_004024625.1 Mellivora capensis
GTTGGAGAAGTGTCTGTTCATATCTTCTGCCCATTTTTTGATATGATTATCTGGGCTAGGGGTGGGAGGTTAGGGGAGCCAGGTGGTGGGTATTAAGGAGGGCACGTATTGCATGGAGCACTGGGTGTGGTGCAAAAACAATGAATACTGTTACGCTGAAAAGAAATTTAAAAATTAATTAATTAATTAATTAATTTAAAAAAAGATACTCTCTCTTAAGCGAATGTTTTCTTGGAGTTCTCTTCTCAGGGTGCATTCTGGTGTCATTGGTAATCTGATCTTGCTCTTGGAAAGGGGAACAAGAGTGGGTATGGGGTCCTGGCAAGCAGGCACTGGGTAGGATACTGAGGTTGGCCTCTGCCTATAGTTCAGGTGAACAGACTCCTCCTCATGCCTCCCATGCCGAGGCAGCTTACCAGATAGATATCATGCCAAGTGTTGTCCCCAGAGCCCTAGCTAGTGTTTACAGAGCAGGGATTTGCCTGGGATGCTTTAGGTTTTTAGACACAAGTTGTCCCTGGCCATGGCAAGTGAACAAACAAAAGTTTAGAAATAACAGGACTGTGGGCCTCAACCAGTAAATGCTTATAATTAAACATCTCCTAATAAAGAGCCATATATCTACCAAGCTATGGGATAAGGTTTTGATGTTGACGTATAAAGTGTGGGTTGAAATTCACATTGGGTGATTCTTACTTTACTAGGTGGCCCTCACATGTGTTTCTTAATATTTACATAACCATTTGAGACTTAGAGTAGATAGAAATATTTGGTCTATATACCTCCACCTGTTAATAGAAATAGCTTTCATATTTAAAACTCACGGGAAATTATGCACTCTAAATGCCACGTTTAGGAGCTCAGCTATTTCAAATGCAGGATATTCTTAGTTGCAAGCTAAAACTCATAGTCTCCCCTGCGGAGTGGCTACAAGTACTTAATGTTGTAATGGGTTCCACTAGTAGATTAAGAACCCTACATGATTAATCTAATCCCAAGGTTTATATGATTAAGGAAGTGAGATAGGGAAACAAATCTGTGGATCTAATTGTTCAGAGAGTACACACGTTGAAAACAATTTACTGAAAATAGATAACTGCAAAAAGTTTTGAAGATAGTACGTAGAAATCTTAGACAATTGACCCACAGTATCATGGAGGGACAGTTAGAAGGAAAGGTTATAAATAGGGCATCTGCCATGTTGCTTTGCAACATTCCATGAATCCCTTCTTGGGCAGAATGGACCGCAGGTCTGACCACTTCATTTTGTATTTTGAGTCCTAAAGGCATACCCAGTGATTTAAGAACATATGTTAGTAAGAGAAGACATGTGCATGGGACATTCTCAAAGGCCATTTTGGACAAAGGTACCGGTTCTCTTCCCATGGTCTCATAAACAATCTAGTGATTAATTTGGGCTTTGTTTTTTTCCTTGTCCTCTATAGTGGGTGCTGGTAACATGTGTGATTCCCTAGAAGAGCAGCAGAAGAGGGGAGGAAGAGGAAGAACCAGATACTGTAGTAACCACTTACCAGCAGTTCTGCTTTACTTGGGGTCAGCCATGGTCTGGAAGCAGATGATTCCCCTTTTGACCTATCATCTGGTCAGTAGCAGTCTAACACAATGCCACAGTGCCTGTATTATTCACCTCAGTATATAGGGATTTTGTCATCTCACAGGATCACAAGAAGAAAAAGAAGGGTGAGCACAGTACAATAAGACATTTTGAAAGAGAGACACCACATTCACATAACTTTCATTACAGTATATTGTTATAATTGTTCTATTTTATTATTATTTATTGTTATTAGTCTTTTACTGTGACTAATTCATAAATTAAACTTTATCACAAGCATGCGTATATAGGGAAAATAGATATATATGGCTTCGGTACTATCCACAGTTTCAGGCATCCCCTAGGGGTCTTGGAATGTATCCTCTGCAGATAAGGGGGGAGGGCTAACAGTATTGGATGACCCACTTTTGCATCCTTTGAAATATTGACAGTGTGTTAATCCATGCCCTTTTTCAAGACAGAAATGAATCTTACTTCATGTGAAGTTTCATAAACCTTCTTTAGGCTTCGGCAGTCATCCTGAAGAAGTGCTCTGCTATATAATTCAAATGAGAGCCTTTGAAGACTCCTCCCAGCCAGGGCAAGGAGACCAAGGAGACACCAATTTATTTTACTCCCAAAATGTATGGATCCTTTGACCCCATTTGGTCCTATTATTTTCTGAGCTCACATTTGATCAGAACACCTGCTATCCGGCTATCTGCCAGGACTATTCTTGGTGTTACTTCTCCTGACATCTGGACAGCATTTGCCCTTCAGCTGTATGTGGTCACAGACACGGACTGGCTAAGAAGGCTACTCTAGAAATCAGCCGCCGGCTGGTTATTACAGGGTTACTCGGCTTTCAATGGGGTCATTTTGCAGTACTCTATTCCCAGGGATTTAACTGGTAGGAAAACATGGTAGATTCGGAAGACTTGGTTGCTCTAGAATTTCAATTTCCACTTTTTAATGAAGTGGCAGAGCTGTAGAGTTAGATTAGTTATTAGAATTTTATGACATGTCAATGGGATAGGAGGAGGAAACAAAATGACAAGCATTCTCTTAACTTTGTCCTCAGTAGGTGTGTAAAATTAAGATTGGCAACTACATTAAGTGTGGTTGGAACTAGATTCCAGTCCAGCTGATGTGCCTGTCTTGACTCTTGCTCCCAGCAGTTCCCTCGTCCTCTCTGGGCCTCAGTTTCATTTTCCATCAATGGAGGCTTTAAGATGAACCTTAGGATTTTAGCTTGAAAAACCATTGCCTAGGAGCTTGCTGAAGCCATTCACATTGGATACACAGTTGTGGATATATATTTTTGGGGAGGAGAGTGTCCAAAACTTTCATTCAAATCTAAAGGATCTGTGACCAGAACAATCTCATGAACACCTGTATAAGATAGTCTCCGCGACTCATTCCAACTTGATGTTCCAGGTTTCTAGAACATTGTATGACAAAGATGAGTGGATGTCGCATTCAGTTCATGCCCACTGCCTGTGATGGAGCTTCATCTAGTTACCTCTGTCTACACTAACTTTTGCCTCCACTAATTTCCTACACAATTTAGTTAAATCATTTAATTATTCATTCATTTACTAATTCATCAAATATTTACTAGAAAGCCAATTAACAAATACTGATTGAGTACCTACTATGTGTCAGACATTGTCAGAAGGAAGTCAAACACTCAAAACAGCCTAACTCAATGAACCAAGAGGCATTCTCTATTATGCTTTAGCATCATGTGGACTAGTGGGTTTTAACTTTGGCTGAATATTGGGTATCATTACAGCTCCTATGCCAGGCCTCAGTCTAAACCTGTTAAATCAAAATTCTTGGAGATTAGGACACAGGAAGTAGGATTTTTTTTTTAAGTTTCCCTCTTGCCCCAGCTGATTCTAAAATTTAACCAAGGTTGAGAATTATTAATTGGGTTTGTGATCTCTGCCCCAGAAATAACATGATTGGTTTAAGAAAGCACAAGGGATGATCTGGGAACCCATATATGATTGTTCATAATTGGAAAATTGTGTACGTGTTTCCCAGTGCATTTGTAATAAAATCCAAACCATAGCTACAAGTCCCTAGATGATCTAGGCCCATCCACTCCTGTTTATTCATTCAACAGTACTCTTTGCATGTCCAATTTGTGCCAACAAATGACCTAATCAATAAGAATAGAATGATGCTAAGTCAGACAAATTCTTTGTCCTTGGAGCTTGAATTCCAATGAAAAAGACAAACTGTTAACGTGTAAGCACGTATACCAGTAAGAGGGTCTCAAGTAGTGATAAGGCTTATGTAGAAAACAAATCAGCATAGTTGACCTGAGAGTGATAGGGTGTCTAATTTAGGTTGACTGGTCATAGCAGGTCTCTCTGAAGAGATCAATTTGCAGGTGAGACTTCAATGCCTAAAGCCAGCCTTTCAAAGATCTGGGGGGAGAGGATGTTAAGCAGAGAATAGCATGTGCAAAGCTCCTAGGGCTAGAAGGATGGAAATGGGAGCTGAAGGTGGGAATAAGATAGATGATTTAGGGCCTTGGAGGCATGGTTTAGATTTCATTTTAAATGCCCTGAGAATTTTCACTAAGGCCCCATTCCACAATGGACTATTTATTTTTGAGGCATTATTATCATTAATTATAGACAGTCCTCACTTTGCACAGTACTGCATGATCAAACCACAGTCACGATAGAGTCTTGCCAAGCAAGGACATGGTTCCTGTGTGCATAAATTTCACTTAACATGATATCATACAAAGTGATGGTCTGTATTTCCCATAGTTCTTTAATTTTTTTATTCTACTTTTAATCAATCAATTAATTATATTAACATATAATAAATTATTTCCCCCAGGGGTACAGGTCTGTGAATCATCAGGCTTACACATTTCGCAGCACTCACCATAGCACATACCTTCCCCAATGTCCATAACCCAGCCACCCTATCCCTCTCCCCCCACCCCCCAGCAGCCCTCAGTTTGTTCGATGAGATTAAGAGTCTCTTATGGTTTATCTCCCTCCACGGCCCCATCTTGTTTCATTTTTGCCCTCCCTACCCCCCACGACTCCCTACACTGCCTCTCAAATTCCTCATATCATAGAGATCATATGATAACTGCCTTTCTCTGATTTACTTATTTTGCTTAGCATAATACTCTAGTTCCATCCACATTGTTGCAAATGGCAAGATATTGTTTTTTGATGGCTGCATAGAATTCCATTGTGTGTGAGTGTATGTGTGTATATATATATATACACACATACACACACATACCATATCTTCTTGATCCATTCATCTGTTGATGGACATCTAGGTTCTTTTCATAGTTTGCCGATTGTGGACATTGCTGCTATAAACATTCAGGTGCACATGTCTCTTCAGATCATTTCCTTTGTATCTTTAGGGTAAATACCCAGTGTTGTGATTGCTGGGTCATAGGGTAGTTCTATTTTCAACTATTTGAAGAACCTCCATGTTGTTTTCCAGAGTGGGTGCACCAGCTTGCATTCCTACCAGCAGTGTAGGAGGGTTCCCCTTTCTCCACGTCGTCGCCAGCATCTGTCATTTCCTGACTTGTTAATTTTAGCCATTCTGACTGGTGTCAGGTGCCAGGGGCCAGGCTAAGCAATCTGTTCGGGTTCGCTCTTGGGAGTTTTTGTTCCCTGAATGCTTTCAGTACCGCTTTGGAGGACGGGAATGAAGAGGGCGGCCTCCCAATCTCCGGCCCAGAGTAGCTGAGAGTCAGGGTCCCACTCCTCAGTGTGCCCTCAGAGAAAAGCAGTCAATCCTTCCCATCTCCCTGGTCTCCGGCCATACTCAGAGCTCACCCCACCTGTGCCTGAGCATTTCTGTTTCCGGTGCACAGCCCTGTTTGGACTCTCCAAACCCAGCAGATTCCTCCCATGTGCTCCTGCGCCACTTCTCCCAGAGGAGGAAGGAGGGGGTCTTTCCAAATCTGCTACCTGTGGGGTTCCTGCTCAAAGAACAGTGGCCCGGCTGTGCCTTGGATCACAGTTTAAGGTAGCACGGAGCTGAGAGCTCACTCCTCATCTCTGTCTCTGTAGCTGGCTTCCCCGTTCTGATATGAGAGCTCTGCCACACTTAGACACCCCTGGTCTTTCTGTGACCCTGCAGGACCTGAGACCCCACTGTCCTCGAAGTTCTGTTTTTGTGCTCTGCTGCTCCGCGGCTTGCAGGGAGCCAGCCCCTCCCCCCACAATCTATCTTCCCATCGCTTCAGATTCGCTTTGCATGTCCTACCTTCTGGTAAGTGGTCCATTTTCTGCTCCTAGAATTTCTGCTCCTCTTCTGTCTCCTACTGAGTTTGTAGGTGTTTGGAATGGTTTGATAACTATCTAGCTGAACTCCTGGGACACAATGATATTTAGGTCTCTTACCTCTCTGCCATCTTGCTCCTCTCTTGTTAATTCTTTCTATACTAGTCTTGCTTTCTTAATTTACTGGTGAGATCACCTGGACAGGGTGAAGGGCTCATTTCCTCTATATGGCTAGCCTATGCCCCCTGTGGGAAAATAGACAACCTCACCTAAACTGTCCCTGGGCTGGTCATGTGACTTGCTTAGGCCAGTGGGATATAAGCAGACTGGACATTTGCTATGCTCAAGCAGAGACAGTAAATATGGGCTCTGCTTAACTTTTCTCTACTGCTCTTAAATTCCTGCCTCCTCTATGTCCCAGAGAGGAGCTATTCCTTCATCCTGGTCCTTCAAGGCGAAGACACACATTGTTGAGCACCGTGGAGCCGAGATAAGCCCAGAAGAACTGATCAGTCATAGTCCACCTACAGCCCTTATGTCATGTGGGCAAGAGATTAAAACACTGATTATAGTAAGCTGCTAGGAAATGGAGGTTATCTGTTACTATAGCAAAAACTGACCAGTACACTCTAGAGAAAACACAGTATTGTGATATAATCATGAAATATTTGCCATCTGATTAAATGTGGTCAGTAGCATGGACTCTGGAGTCAGACTGCTAGGGTTTAAATCCCAGCTCTGACTCTCAGGATCCATGAGAACATGGTCAAATTACTCAGTCTCTGTGTCTTGAGTTTTTCCATTTGTAAAATGGGGATAATAGTACCTACCTCTAGAGACTGTGTGAGGATTAAATTGGTTTATATATATTAGTTTACACATGTTAATACATATCATGCTTCATATATGTGTGTGTGTGTGTGTGTGTGTGTGTTTGTGTATTTAATTGACAGAGAGAAACAGTGAGAGAGAGGGAACACAAGCAGAGGTAGTGGGAGAGGGAGAAGCAGGCTTCCCGCTGAGTGGGGAGCCTGATATGGTGCTCGATCCTAGGACCCAGGGATCATGACCTGAGCCAAAGGCAGACACTTAGCTGACTGAGCCACCCAGGCACTCCTATATGCTTTTATATATAGTGTTTAGAATTGTGCCATGGCACACAGTAGTTGTTGTTATTATTCAATATTTATCTTTGTTCCATTTTGACAATATAGTAATCTTTATTACACATCTCTAAAAAGCTTTTCTTCATTCCATGTACTCCTTAAAGTGACTTCTTACCTACCACAGTTTATTCTGCCAGATCAGTTTTGTCTTGTGTATTTAAGAGCTCCCCACACTGCCCTGAGCATTCCCTGGCCTTGAGGGACATGTTTTTTGTTCTTATCTTCAAGTCAAAGATGAACATGTTCAACAAGACCGTGCTTTTGCTATACACATCTGGTACTTTACCAAGAAGCAAAGTACTTTTATTAAGTGGAAAGTAATTAATTAAAAAAAAACCACAGAGTGAAATAAAATGTCACGCAGTTGAGGACATGCCAATATTGGAAGTTGGGAAGAGAGGAAGAGACACTCATAGTTAGTAAAGTGATGGACCCCGCCTAAAACCAACAACCAAAACAAAGATCAAACACCTATTTTCATCTTGGAGAAAAATTAAAAGCTCTGAAAGTCAGTAAATCAGTCACTCCAGGAAGTTCCTTTCATTTCTCTTTCTCAGTTGTTGGTGATGCCTATTCATTTAAGCTTGTATTATATGATATACACCTTTTTGTATGGCTCACTGTGTCTCAATTAAACTGTAGCAGCCCACCATAAAGTCTAATGTGCGCTGAAGGTTTTCCTTTTATTCCTTTATCTTTACCAGGCACCAGCCTAAGCGGTCTATCAGTGTTTATAGTCAGTTCCTGAATAGACATTTGTTACCTAGAACGTCTTCCTCAGTCTCCCAGAGTTTTCAAAACATTTACTGCCCCTTGAAATACTTTTAAATCCAAAAATATAGACCTTTCAGTCAGAACTGATATTGCCACAATGCAACTACTGACCGCCTTGGTTTTTATTTCTGAAATATCATCAGACAATGGATTTGAACAGAAATGGGAAATTCATCCAACTTACCAGGTTTAGCTCTGTGATGTGTTGTTGTTTAATAGCTTTGTTTAGCAGTGTGGAATCAGAGGGCCTCGGAAGCCCTGAGACCAGAGGGAGAGTCAGCAGTGAGATTTTATTGCTATAGATCATCTTTGGGTGAGCTGATGATAATAGAGAAATAATAATAAAGCCAGAAATAAAACTTGTAGCTCTTTGGAGTCAGGATAATGGAGAGGGAGACGTGGAATTGAGGAGCAGGTTATGGGTGCTCTGGTCCCATGTCTTTATGTAAATAATCCAGGTCTCGTTTCCCATTTCTGCAAGAGTCCCAAGTGTCTGTTAGCAAACAAAGAAAAAAAAGAAGTTTCTCTCAAGCAGGATCCAGTTCAGGATCATCCTTTTCATTTTGTTGTTACCTTTCTTTGGTCTCATTTAACATGAAATTGTTATTTCAATTTCTTCCATCTTTCCTTGACTTTGATGGTCTTGACAGTTTGAAGAGTACAGGGAATTGGTGTGTGTGTGTTTTAAGATTTTATTTATTATTTATTTGTCATAGAGCGAGAGATGGAATAAGCACAAGCAGGGGGAACAGCAGGCAGAGGGGGAAGCAGGCTTCCTGTTGAGCAGGGAGCCTGATGTGGGACTCAATCCCAGGACCCTGGGATCATGACCTGAGCTGAAGGCAGACACTTAACCTACTGAGCCACCTGGGTGTCCCAAGAGTATAGGGAATTTGTTTTATGGAATATCTTTCAATTTGTTTCTAATGTTTCCTCATGATTAGACTCCGGTTTTGCCTGTTGGGCTGGGCTGCGGTGAGAGTGGTGCTGGGTCTTTCCCAGGGCATCACATCAGGGGGTACTCAGTGCCCATGTCTTGACAGTGTGACACTGACTTGGATTTCTTGGACCAGGTTTTCCTGCTATAAAATGATGATTTTCCCCTATTCAGTTAGTAAGTAACTTATAAGGACACACCTTGCCATTTTGTTAATATTCTATCATAGTTTTACTCAATAGTTTAAGCATCCGTGTGCATTTTGTAGAGATGCTGCTGACCCTGAGACTCCTTGATTTCACTTTAACCCTGTCAAGGATATCTCACATTTGTATACCTCCCTCATCCTACCCTATTTTGTCACTAGCAACCCACAGATGTAAGCTGAGGGCTGGGACCTTGTCTGTTTTGTACCTGGCACAAAGAAGGCACTCTGGTTCAGGTAAGGAGATATTTTTGTACTGATGTAATGATCTCACAAGAGTTCAAGTTCAGAGCTGGCTGGAATTCATGGAGGTGAAACTCGATAACTGAGGAATCACGACTGCCCTGGGGAGCAGTCCCTGTCTCTCTCAGTGTGGCTATGCCTCTCTGTGCATTTGCTATTTTCTCTCATTCTGCTCATAGCTGCCTCCTAACATTCCTTTGCACGCAATCCTGAATATTTCCACGAGGAGTCTGCCTCATGACTTAGGTAAGTTAGTTATCACAACTGTTGCTCTGTTATCTCTGTCTCTCAGGCCTCCATGCCTAAGAGAAGAACCTGATTAGCTGAGCTTCTCTGTTGGACTAGTAGGTAATTGGCCAAACTGCTATGAGACATTCTGTCTGATGACTGCCCTTGGTCCACTCGGCTGTGGCTGAGGTGGGCAGAAAACTCACACCGTGCAAGACATGGCTTATGGGGAGTGGGGCCTTAGTCAAAGCTGTTTCCCCCAGAGGAGTATGTGAGCCAATGAAGAGATAAGTAATGGCTGTCCTGTCCATCAGGGCCCCAGAAAAACAAAATGGCTCCTGTCAAGGGGAGTCTCATGAAGAGATTATTTCAAAGGTGTGAACAGGGTTTAGGGAAACCATGGGGAGGAGCAGTCCCCGGGGCTGGAAATGCTGAAGGAGTGAGGTGGTGAGCAGTTTCCAGAACTCAGAGACTGTGAGCAGTGAGGGCTCCCAGAACTGTTATCTATGAGGGTGGAGAGAGGAATCTGCTTGCATTGACTCTGCTGGGCAAGAACAGAGGGATACACAGATACCCCGGTCTTCCTTCCCTTCCTTCCTCTGTTCTCCTGCCATGGCTCCCACTAGCCAAACACAGCTGGAGCGAGGAAACCATTGATTTTCCAAATAGTTAGGCTACCAGGGCAGGGAAGAAGGTGGAGACATGGAACATGACTAGTAAGGGACATACTGGTATATCCAGCACGGAGGGCATCAGCAGTTGGAGAGGATAGTAGAAGGTAAGGATGCTGAGGCAAAGGATTTTTACAGTTACCCAGAGGTAGACCCACAGCAGAACTCAAGTCTCTTATAATGCAGGGACTTCTTGAAAAGAGTAGGAGTGTTTTGCTGAAAATAGGTCTGTGATATATGTGTATGTTAATAATTTATCCTCAGTTCGATTACTGTAGATATGGCTGGAGTATCCTTAAATATATATAGCCAAATGTGAAATAGCTTTTCAAAGGCTACTCTGTCTCTAGTAGCGTATTCTAATTACCTGGAGTTGTTACCATTATAATCACACTTTTGATTTAAGGCAAAAAAATTCTTTCATAAAAAAAAGTGTGTGTGTGTGTGTGTACATAGATGTGTGTTTGCATGTATGTGAAAAATATATGCATTTATATATGTGGGTTTGTGTATAGGTACATGTATACATATATGGATTAGCCGTGGGCACTTTAGTAAGAGTTGATCTAACATTCCTATTACATGAAAGGACCTCAAGAAACTTGAACATGAGGCTGGGCGAGCAGAGCCATGGTGGGGAGATGTAATGCGAGTCGTCTGAGGCAATGCACATGGGGAGAAGACCTAGCAGAGAAGAGAAGAGCCTACCAGGGAGAAAAGGGGGAGGGGGCACTGACAACACAGGGCTCCTATAGCATTTTGCTTGGGGCTTTATCTTGGAGGAACCTTTCATAATCAGCTGGATACCAAGCTGTGCCCAGCAGTGCATCTTCAGTTAGATTGTCCTTCTCACCTAACAATGGTTTCTTTTTCCTTTACTTGTCCAAAGTCCACCCACCCATGGGCATAGCTCAAACCCCTGCCAGGGACCCCCACCATGCCAGCTCCCCAAGATTCTTGTAAATCCTCCTGTATTCTCAGGAGTGACCATGGCTCACTGGGCAGTAACTCCATGCTACGGAAAACAGAGTGTGCTGAATACATGAATAATTATTGCCTTTCAACTCATAACCCTCCTATGAGGAAGGGAGTCATAGTTCTGTTTCCCAAATAAGGCAAGTGAGGCCAGCCCCAGCTAGCTAGCTTGTGGAGTGATACACAGTCCTGGGCTTCATGGTTCCACTCCTGTTTCCCCACTCCATGCTCCCTGACTCAGTAGTGTTCATTGATGATAAATCCTCCTCACTATTGTCTAGGTGCTTCAGGGTTAAGAATGACTTTTTCTTCTCTTGGGAGCCTCTCACAGTGTGTGTCATGCTGCTAAGCACAGACCCGGTACCATGTAAAGGTAGGCTGACCGAAGGGCTCTCTGCCCATTGCCACTCTTGTCACCACCTGCTTCCTACTGTTTGGTCCTGGGTGAACGACTTAGCCATGCTCTGCCTGTTTTTTGTTTTTTCCATCAGGGAAATGAGTCTCACAGGGTTGTTGGGTGGATCGAATAAGTCATTACAGGTACTTAGGATGTAGCACTGGAGAAGGATTTGGTAAGTGGTAGCTATCGCCGTCACTGTCACCATCATCACTTTAAATCCATGTTTACTGAGGTCTGAGCAGGATCAGCGTGGTGCTTTGTCCATGAACTGCCCATACCTGCTTGAGAGGGCACGGCTTCTCCTTCCTCCCTTCTTAACGGCCTCTTCCTCAGCAGCTCCCTACCTGTGCCGTTAGGACTTGCCTCCATAATTAAAGAGAAAGTCTTACTTTCTAGGCATGTCGGAGAGACTCTGGTCATTAAAAACCTGCTGCTTGGGGCGTCTGGTGGCTCAGTGGGTTAAATGAGGGGCTCTCGATTGTGGCTCAGGTCATGGTCTCATGGCTGTGAAATCGAGCCCTGCAACAGGCTCCGTGCTGGGCTTTGGAGCCTCCTTGAGATTCGCTCTCTCCTTCTGCCTCTGCCCCTGACCTCTCCTCTAAAGAAACAAAAAATTGTTGGCTGCTCATCAGATGCCCTAACAATACCGTGTGTCTCAATGAAAGGAACAGTTGTTAAGTTTCCCGCGCACTGAGCTGCGGGCAGGATGGGTCTCAAAAGCCATTGGGGAGCAGCCCGATTTAAGCCTCCTGACCTACCCATTGTGACCACGAGATGGCGGTGTGCCCACAGTTTTAGATTCCTTATCATTGGTTTAAAAGAACAAAAGCAGAGTGGAAAATACACAGAGGTTTCTCAACAGGATTTCACTTGGTGTGAAAAGGCACCTCCCAGGATTAAATTAAGAGCTTTTAGAAACAGTTGGTGGATGGAACAGTTTAAACCCTTTTTCGTGTTTTCTTAATTCCCAATAAGATAATTAGCCAGCAAGTGAAAAATTGTTGAAATTCCTACAGTCGTTCTCTTGATGAAACAGCAATCATTTCTTCACCCAACCTCCCTCCCCCTTTTAATCCTGAAATATAATCTTCCCACCGGGCAAATAGAAACTTGAACTTATTTTTAAAAATGGCTCTTAAGTGATACCAACAAAATGGTGTGGATTAGATTAATACCTGAAGAGCTGAAATGAATTAAGTAATTAAAGATACTTTCCTTCCTGATTTCCCTTTTGGATACAAGAATTTCAATCAGAAAGAGCACCAGGAATTTGCAAATGAGGAGATCATATATGTGAAAGTAAGTTGTAAAATATAAAGTGTAGTTAAACTATTACTGCTATTTTTAATTACATTTGTCTCATCGAACAAGTGGGGATTGTGTATTGAATTGTGATTTTGATAAATGCCAGATAAAATTGTGTTTAGGTGAGAAAATAAACCACGATGTAAGAGAAGTAAGAGGGTGAGGGAGAGACAATAAAGAATCAACGATAGACCTCCAAATGAATGAGACAATTTGGAGCAGAGAACTGAGAAAGCAGACATAGAGAAAGGCTGAGTCTCTGATTCTGCTCTTGAAAATCTACAGTGTAAGGGGGAGAAATAAAACATCAGAAGTAATTTGGTAAGATCTACAGAAGCAAATGTCAATTAATTTAGGGCAAAGTAGAGCGTGTACCTAATGCTAGTAGGCTGCATATTGACCCGATTAAAGGGAAACAGGGTTAATAACGGAAAGATTCACAGTAGGAATGGATTTCAAGTTTTGTAAAATGGAAGAGAGAGCCACGGTTTGGCGAAGCCTAGGAGCATGAAGTTTGGGGGGCATTTGTGTGTTGGGGAGAAACGTGGAACCTCTGAAGATTGAGCAATGAAGGGAAGGCACGCAAGAAGGGGTGTCCAGCTGATTTCTGGAATTCCCATAGCAGATGTCAGTGTTAGGGTGAAACTGTCTTTGAGCGTACCTGTTTGCCTTTAGAACCAGGACTGCTGCTAACCTCTGAGATTTCAGCAGGGTTCTCTTCTTCAAGCACAGCCCTTGCATGTGGGCACACCCACGGAAGACCTAGGCATTGGTTGAGTGCTCAGTGTCTCTTTAGGAATGAGATTCAGGGTAATTTTGCATTTTTGTTTTCCCGCCCTTCCTTCCTTCCTTCCATCCATCCTTTTCTTTAAAATTCTTTCCTCTCCAGGTTATTCCCACGTAGGAAGTCAGAAAGAAGCAAGTTTACCTGACTGAGAACCAAGGCTTGAGGCCCAAGTAGTACTTAAGTATGGGAGGGGAGCCATCAGAGTCCCGGGTCTGTCTCCGCCAGTTACCAGACGGTGACACGTGGTCTACTCCAGGCCTGCCTTTGTTCATCCGGGAATGCCAGTGATATTACTGAATTTGCCGACCGCATGGTTGTGGGGTGGCGAATGGAAATGCAGGCTCCCTGAGACGTGAAGATGGTCACATCAAAGCTGAGTATGGTATTTATAAAAGACTGTGATAGGTGTTAACAATGTCTCCATTTAAATGCCTCCCAACAAGGGCGCTTTGGTGGCTCCCTTGGTGGAGCCTCTGATTCTTGGTTTCAGCTCAGGGTCACGATCTTGGGGTTGAGAGGCCGAGCTCTGTGTCATGCTCCCCGCTCAGGGGGGAGTTTGCTTCTCTCCCTCTCTGTCAGCCCCGCCCTCTCCCTTGCACACTCTACCTCTCCGTCTCAAATGAATAAATCCTCTAAAAATATAAATAAATGCCTCCTAACAACCGCTATAGGAAAATACTCCTCCTAGCATTGGACCAAATGTTCTTGCATTTTTGTGTCCTATGGATCCATGACATTATAAAACTTGTATTTATCGAGCACTTAGTATGCATAAAGTCCCTTTTCTTTTACCAAAGAGCAAAAGAGATGCACGCTTCTTCAATATTTTGATTATTAGACAATTACTTTGATTGCCCACTGCCCCTCTTTTGAGGGTTGGAGAAATAGAAAAAAATTGGTTGTAAGAATGGCATGATTGTCAAAGTTTTTAAAAGTGTATCTGGGTGCTCATTAAAGGTATCGAATTACATCACTGCCCTGAATGCGTCAGCTTCTAATTGCAGCGAGTTTCCTACAGCATCTTAAGGCTGCATATGGTCCTTTATTGGCCTCCTGGGTGCTGTCTGGGCCCTATCTCTTTCGGCTGGCAGTGCCCAGGAGAGCTGGCCGAGGCAGCGGCTGTGAGGACTGCTGCTTTATATTTGGCTGCTCTTTTGTGAATATGGCTGTTGGTGCATTTTCAGGTTCTAATTAATTTCACTTTTTCATCATGTACTTTTCACAGTTTCTGAAATGAAAGACACTAGTTGTGGAAAGGAAAAATCCACCACTATCTGTTCAAGTCTGTCTGGTTTTTATCCTCGAGTGAGATTCACACTGGTTTTAGGAGGTTCTAAGGGAAAGGATCTTGTCCCAACTTCTTCTTTTTTTTTAATTTTATTTATTTATTTGAGAGAGACACAGAGAGAGAGAGAGAGTGCATGCACCCGCACAAGCAGGGGGAAGGGCAGAGGGAGAAACAGACTCCCTTTTGAGCCAGGAGCCCGACACAGGGCTGGATCCCAGGACCCTGAGGTCATGACCTGAGCTGGTCAGATGCTTAACCTACTGAGCCGGCCAGGGTCCCCTGGTCCCTCACTTCTGAGCCACAGTCAGGAGGGTATTGGATTCATGGTACAGTCCAAGGTCAAGGACAAAAGCCTGAATAATCAAACATGTAAGCAATGCAGAAACAGGACTTGGGCATATGATAAACACAGGAATTGGTCATTTTGTGGAAGCACCCCAAGTGGCAAAAAGTGGGGTCGAGGCTTCTGGAGGTCAGCAACCACAGCACCGAGGGAAGCTCACAGTCAGACTTAAGGACTGGAGCAGTGTGGGGAGTGCGAATCCAACCAGCTGACAGAGCGTTTCCGCGCTCCTCCAATATCTGCTCGACCTGGTCCCCTTAGTTGGGAGGTCAATTCGCGTGTTTGCCTTCGTGTCTCCCTGCCATCCCCAGGACCTACTCTTCATGGAGGTGGAGGCTCGTGGACGAAGAGGAGGCTAAGAGCAATCGCTGCTTTCTGCTGCCTGAGGCTTGATGACGATGTGTTCTTCCTGGGACACCTCGCCCCTCCCATGCTTATCCCAGGCTGACAGACGCTCCTAGACTCAGCTTCCATGTTCCCTTTCCCAGGCAGTGTCCCTGGGCGGGTCCCTTGCCCGCCTGCATTTACTGTGGCCATAGCATATTCTTTTGCAATGCCTGGTCTTGCCTCGCTACCCTTAGTCTGTGAACTTCCCAAGGGCACATCCTCCTAGACCTGGCCTGGTGCTCGGTATTTCTGCGAACATGACCTGGATCTAAATCAGGGTTTTCAAAACTGCCATTATTTTGATGTCCCCTTCACAATTTTTGTGTCTGCAGACCCCTTATCAAAGCGATCTTAAATTGAACCCCTTCTTAAAAATCCAGCCTTGTTATAAACACTAATATCTATGAAAAGATGGTCTGCCTATGCTGGCAATAATTTTTCCAATATACATTACGGTGAAAGCAGAATGTTCCACCTGTACACTCCTCTTGTGCACCACTTAGGCGGACTGGGCTTAGTGCTCCAGGTGTTTGTGTTAGTCCCCCTTGCTCCTGTGCCTCTCCACAACATCACTGTCACTCTGCCCCCGCCACAAATGACACGGACCGTGTCACTACTGTGCACCTGCTTGCTCTCAATGCCCTCAGACCCACTGCCGTGCCTGCCTCTCTCTTTCCAACCAGCCTCCTCTTCCCACATGGCCTTGCGTTCTGCGTGGCCATGGTTTTATGTGTGAATGGTGGATGTTAATCCGTGACAAGGCATTAAAGGTTAATAAGGGGATAAAAATGAATGCCAAGCACAGAGCTCCAGGAAATGGAATTTTTAGGTGCAGGTGGCAGATTCTTACAGAAAGAAAGTTGCTGTGAAAAAACCTTTAGGCATGTCTCATTACTTCTGCACACTCACTCTGAGGTACATCTTGACTCTTCGACTGAAAATTATTTATTATGTGACTGTAAACTTTCCTGTTTCAGGATTAAACCATCCTAGCTTCCCCAACTTTGTGTTCCACTAGTTATTTTGTAGTCCTTTTTTTTTTTTTTTTCTTTTTCTGAAGTCTCTTCTTTTCACTCCAGCGTTTTCTTGGTAAATGGAGGTAGCAAATGGGTCAGTGACTCTTCTACGGGGAAGTAGAGGACTCCGTGTGTGGGTTTGTGCATGTAGTGGTGTGTGTTTCCCAGGCAGTTTTCGGTGTGCAAGAAACACGCTCAATGGCTTTATAAGCCCTCATCTGCGAAGGCTAATGGGATGAATGTCTCCCTTGGTTTTTCATTTGGAGGCAGGTCCAAATCCTGCCTCTGTGAATTCTCACTCTGTGACTTTGTGTAAAGTGGCGGTCCTCTTGCATAAAGCTATTCTTAGCTACGCCTCTGTAACACAGACATAGTGGTAGTTTCTGTGTCCTATTCTCCCAGGGTGATGGTAAGCAGCGAGGCAGTGCACACTGTCATGCACCTCCCAGCACCCTCTCAGAGGGCTTGACCTGGTGCCACTGCCTGGTTGCACTGTAAATGTTGGCTGACCTGGCCAAGGGCAACCAGTGTCTTTTCTCTTAGGCTGGTGTCTGCCTTATAGTGAGGGCAGTTTTGTGGATGCTTCAGATGCCGTGTGAAACCCAGGGGAAGATGTCAAAGACTCTGAAATGCTACAGACCTTTAGAATCATTGCACATTACGCGTAGATCTAATGCCGTTGACACGGACGGTAACATTTTCCTTTTCCTTGGAATGGGATGAACTGAAGCTGCGATGTTGAGCCATTGCATTCTGTGGTCTCCTTGTGTTGATTCCATTGCTGCACAAAGTCTGCAGAGCCGGCCCTGGGCCAGATCGTGGGCAGTGTCTGCCAGGATTGTCTGAAAGCCAAATATGAGCCTCCTGGGCCAACAGTGGTTTTTGGCTCGGGGAGGCCACAACACCTCATATCCAGCAGGGAGGGGAACCCGCTGCCCATAAAACTCAGTGGAAAAGAACAAAAAGAGACATTGAAGTCAGTATAACTCAGAGGGAGTTTCAGTGTAGTCTGGCAGATAGAAGCTCAGATGCTAGAATCTTAGGTCAGACTGTTGCCTCCAATCACAGAAGCGACCCTCCCAGGTACTTAGTGACCTCAGTTTTCTCTGGAGAGACATGATAGGTATCACAACACTGCTATCCGACCAGGTCTGAATGGTAGCCTCTGTTTAAAGACAGATGTCTGGCAGGACCAGCCGGGATGATGGGGGTGTTAAGGAAGCCCTGACAAGATGGGGGGGGGGCACGCAAACAGGGCTTCTCTGTGAGTCGGCTGGAACCAGGGCAAGAGGTCCAGAGGCTTCATATTCCCCCATCCCACCACAAAGCAAAATGATGTAATTGTGATAAATAGCCACAATGAGCATCCTGGCCTGTGTAAATCTATCTTTGTTATTTGTGCTTCGTTTGAAACCTTTGTCATCACAGATCACGCCTAATCCAAATACATGCCTAAACGTGGTTCTCGACCAGCAATGCTTAGTGAATTATGTTGGTTTGAGCTGAGGGTAATATATGGTTAGCAGGCTACTCAGCTGGAGGACGGAGCTCTGGGTGTTTCTAGAGGACCTGAATGAAAGCATGATGTTTGGTATTTCAGCAAGTGGCCGCCTTCCAGAACCAGCCCCAAGCCCCAGCCCTTAGGGCTGCTACTGGAATTGTGGCGCATTCTTTCTCCCTCATTGCTGGGAATCATTTGTAAAGTGATGTTGTGGCAATACTCGAATGCTGCTAATCATGTCCAGCTCTGTTATTTCTTTCACAGGAGGGACTGTGTCTTAGTAACCAACTCAAAGCCCATCACAAAAATCAATTTATTTTTCTCTGGGACTTTAGGATGGAATTTCATCTTTTAAAAAAATCACACCTTTTGATTACAGCTGACCCTTTTCTGGTCTAGAGATAAACTCGGACCAGAAACCATCAGTCTGAAAGAGATTTCCAGGAGGGTTTCTTGGCTTGAGGTTTTTCTTTATAGAAAGAATTGGATGAGTAGGGAATGTAGAACAAATGTGTTTTGGAGCAGCATTAAATCTGACTTTACCGCAAGTGGTTTAATTCTATGAAATGATTACTGTCTTTTTCTAATTAAAAATGTGGGGGGACTAGAAAACTCTTGAATTTTGTAAAAACTTCAAATAGTGCCAAGAAATATACAAAGTGACAGTGAAACTCACACTCCAAAGTGCACCTATTCCTGGGGCAGCAATTGTTACTGTCTCTCTGTTGTCATCCCAGAGAGAGTCGATGGCAGACAATGTGCATTAGAATGTCAGTGTGATGTCCTATATTTTGTCATGTTCACCACTGAATCCCCAGCTTCTAAAATAGTGCAGCGCACATAGGAGGAATTCAACCAATATCTGTTGAATGACTTAATGAACAAGCAGAAATACAAGCACGCACGCGCACGCACACACACACACACACACCCCTACATACAATTGGTAGTATACTATTTATATTTCTCTACACTTTTCTCCATTTTGTTTCATATATTTTATAGCTATACCTACACAGTTGGCTCATTCTATTAACAGTTGCCTGACGTTTCATTGTAGGAATGTCCATAATCTATTTCTACCATTCCACTGATAATGAGCATTTAGGCTATGTTCCCTTTTTCCTCTATTGAAAAAAAAGTTGCAATAACATCTGTCTATCTATGTCTTCATGTAAGTTTTGAATTTATCCATAAAAATACATTTTTGGTTAGGCTCTGCGATATCTGTGAAGGACAATTCTTAGAATTACTTGATCAAAGGATCTGCATATGAAATGCCTAATTTCTAAGTAAGTAGCCAGTGCAAACTCTAAGGGGAGTTTTCCATTTTCATTGGTAATGCAAAATTTTTCTCTGCTATTCCTTCCGCCTGGAATCACCTTCTCATGCCCTTAATTGGAGGACCCCACATTAACTTTTCTGAATCACTCAAATGTCACCCCTTCCATGAAAATCTTCATATCACATTAAATTATTATTTATTCATGCACCAGTCTCTCTCACTGGACTGAAAATTCCTTGAGGACCAGGGCTGTGCCTTTTTTCATCTCTATGTCCCCAACGACTGGCATCATGCCTGCCATGTTGTAGGTGCTGATGAAGATTTGTTTAATGGTGAACGGGACAATGCTTGGTATCTTATGGCTTTTGGTCAATTATAAATGAGATGGATTCCTTGATTTCTCTTTTTACTGTTTCATTATTGGTGTATAGATATGCAACAGATTTCTGTACATTTATTTTATATTCCGACTTTCCCAAATTCGTGTGTCAGTTCCAGTAATTTTTTGGTGAAATCTTTCAGATTTTCTATGGAGTATGATGTTGTCTAGAAATAATGAAAGTCTGACTTCTTCCTTGCCAATTTGGATGCCTTTTATTTCTTTTTGTTGTCTGATTGCTGAGTCTAGGACTTCTAGTATTACACTGAGTAACAGTGGTGAGAGTGGACATCCCTGTCTCGTTCCTGACTGTAGAAGCTGAGATGTTGGTGATGGTGGGAAGAGACTACCTACCTGAAGTCGGCACTGTGAGACTTCCAAAAGGCTAGAAGGCCAGGCCAAGGGAACACCTACATGGCCAGTTAGCCTGTTAGTGGGTCAAAGTTGGACAACTGGCTTGGAACCACATGGATGCAGATACAAGAAGAGAACAAGATTTGTCCTAACCTAGGCGATTTTTTGAGCAGAGTAGATGGAATGAAAATGGGCTCAGGAATCAAGGTGAGTTGTTGAAGCTCCACAGAGAGTTATCTCTAAGGGCTGAGTGCAGTGGCTTCGATTTATGTCTGGTCCTTTTAGCCTGAAGAAACAAAGTCCTCTTAAACCATTTCAAGCAAGTAGGTGCTTTTTTGGAAGGAAGCTTATAGGGCAATATATAGAGCAGAGATCTCCTAGGAGCTACAGAAGGGTATTAGTTATCTAGCGGTATATTACAAATTACCCTAAAACTTGGTAGTTTAAAACAACAAACATTTATATCTCACAGTTTCTGTGGATCAGAAATCCAAAAGCAGCCTAATGAGGTGGTTCTGGCTCGAGGTCTCTTATAAAGTTGCTGTCCAGAAGTCCTCTTAATGTTGGATTTGCTTCTAAGCTGACTCACATGGTTGCTGACAGGCCTTACCTCACTGGCTGTTGGCTGACAATCTCTGCTCTTGCAGGTATGCCTCTTTGTAGACTGCCCGAGTGTCCTCATGACATGGCAGCTGGCCTTCCTCAGAGTGAGCGATCCAGAAGAGGAAAGCCAAGACAGAAGCCACGGTCCTTTCTAACCGAATCCTAGCCTTACTTTTTCTCTTTTTTAATAAAGGTCTTTTATAATCAAATCCTAGAAGTGATGCACCATCATTTCTGCCGTGTTTTATGATCATATATACCAACCCTGTGGGTGATGGCTCTGCAAGGCTATGAATACGGGGAGGTGGGGATCACTGGGTGCCATCCTAAAGTCTGGTTTCTGGAGAAATGACCTGCACAATATCCAGACCTCACTGGAACAGGAAGACCATAACATACCAAATTACCTTTTTTTATTGATTTCTTTAGGAACGGTTGGGTCTTTTCCTCATTGTTCATAGCATTGCTGCGACTTTCTGTGTGTCTGTCCCATCTACCGCCACCATCATTGACTTACTCTCATTCCATCAGTTGGCTTACATACAGTCATACAAGGACTCCATGGTCCAACCCTACTCATGCTCATATATAGCTTTATTTTCTTCTTCTAACTGTTTGTGCCTTGGCTACCCATTTTAAAATTTCCATAAGATAAATCTGATTGCTCCAGCTTATTTTTTTACATCAAATCATAGGTTGGGAGTCAGCCTCTGGTAGGACAACACTTAGGTTAAACACTCAGTTCCCAGCCATCAGCCATTGGTAGGAGCCTGGATTAGGTGGTTCTGACAGGGAATCTGAGACATGAATATCTAAGGTTAGCATCAGGTCTCCTAGAAGTCTTGTGGACAGGGCAAACACTGACCGACATCTTTAGTGATTAAGAGCACAGATTCTGGAGCCTGCCGAAGATGGGCCGAAATTTTAGTCCCCAGTTTACTAAGTAAGGCACATGTGCCATCTCTGTAAAACGAATGTAGTAATAATAGTATGGTGCTGGATAGCATTGTCATGAAAATTAAATGAGGTTATACATGTAACATGCTTGGCACAGAGCTGGGAACATAAGCTTCAAAAAATGCTAGCTGTCATTTCTATTGATATACCTTATATTTGGTGATGTTTTTGGAGGCCAGTGGATGGAGGAAAAGGCAATGTCATTATTAGTTTCATTCATTAGTTCATTAATTCAAAAATATTTACTAATAACTCTTCCTTCGGAATTTGCTTTTCGGTTATAGCCTGTGGGTTAAAATTGTACCTACTGTTGACTCATTATCACACTATGCACAAAAGCTCTTTTGTGCTTTTTTCTTTTTAAAATTTTTTAAAAATTCTTAAAAACTTTTTTTTTAATTTAAAATTTAAAAAATTTTAAAAATTCTCTCCAGGAGCTCAGTTCTCCTGGAACCTTCTCTCTTTTTTTTGTAGGTAGTATCTTGTCTCCTTTATTGAGAGGAAGTAATGTGGGTAATGGAAAGTATGCTGGACTTTGCACAGGAAGATGTCGATTTGAGTCTTGGCTCTGCCTCTGACCAGTTGGCACATTCTTCATCTTCACCGAACCTATTTTTCATCTTTATATGATGGTTCTAGTAATACTTATCTCACCTCACATCAGAGATCACAGGGCATGGTTGAAGAATGCAGACTCTAGAGCCAGAGCAGCACGTACAAGGTCCAGATCTCTTCTGCACAAGCTGACCTTGCACAGGTTACTTAACCTCATGGTGCCTTCGTTTCTTCTTCTGTAAGATGGGATGGTAATACCAGCATCATGCCCATCAGGCGGGACTGGGAGGGCTCTGTGAGTGGATGTCAGTAAAACACTTTGAATAGACCAGCAACAGTAACTGATGCAATAAATATCATCTTTAGCTTAGTTTTGTATAGTTTTGCTTATGGCTCTAAGAGCCAGTAATAATAACATTTTGCTATCTCCATCACACAGAGGAGTAAAACAAAGAACAGACATTCAGAGGTTGGAAGTCAGAAGTTTCTCATTCCCTCATGTCTCTCCCAGGAGTGTTTTGTGTCATAACCTTTCTTTCTTGCAATGTTAAAAAACATGTCCTATGCTACTACTATTTATTTCTGTCTCTTTATCACTGCCTTCATGAAAAGGGAGTCACAATTATACTTCCTTTTCAACGACTTCTGCCTCCATCGACCTTGAAGTCTGACCTGTAGCCTCTGCCTGCCTTCACTTGCTCTTTGCTGGAAACATGTGCTTGTGGTGCACTGAGGGTCCCATAAGATGAGGCATAGCCCAGACTTCCACAGGGCTCTGTATTTTCAAGGATCCACCTGGAATTCTGTTCTATACCCTACCTCCTTCTAAAAAATTTGTATCACACTCTTTTCTCTTTTTTTAATATGCTTTCCTTTGTTACATCCTCCTAGTCCCCAGGTCTGTCCTCAACAGCCATCTCATGGAATGTTCCTTTTGCACTGCGGGTCTCTCCTCTCCTATGGCTTCCGTGCTCATCTCTGTGGAAAGGGCTACCAATCTGTAGTTCCGGCTCCAACTTTATTTTCTGAGTTCAAGTCCTTTGAGTTTTGGACTGAACAAGTGTGAAGCCAAATGCATCATCCCTCTTTCAGTCAACATCCCATGTCTCCTTACTTCCGTGACTGGCACCACACTTGCCATGGTCACCCCAGTTCAGAGTCATCTGTTCATTGTCCAACTATTTCAATGTCTACTCTGTGACAAGCATTTCACACATTCACACACAAGCACGCATTTGATACGGTTCTTGGGCTAGAGAGAGGTATGGTGGTAGAAAACTTTAGCAAGCATGCACAGAGGAGGAGGAAGGCATACCTGATATGCCTGGGGAGGGGCGGTAGTCAGACAATGCTGCAAGAAAGAGGTGAAGTTCGACCAAAATGTTGTAGGCGAGAAGGCACTCAAAAAAAGGTAGGAAAATGCAAACAAAGGAGAATTTCAGCCAAGACAAGAGAAGAGGAACATCCAAGAGCTGTTGGGACCTGATCGGCTGCCCAACCAGGCACTCTGCCAGGCTGGATTTCCCTGCAGGCCTACACGGATATGTCTCTGGCCCTTTGTCTCCCTTTCCTTGACTCCTTATAGAATCCTTCTCTGCTTTCTTATTATTTTGATTTTACTATTAATCTGTTATTATGGAACATTTAAAACACATACAAAAGTAAATTTTTAAGAAACATAATCAGAGGGGCACCTGGGTGGCTCTATCATTAAGAGTCTGCCTTCAGCTCGGGTCCTGATCCCAAGATCCTGGGATCGAGCCCCACATTGGGCTCCCTTTTCAGCAGGAATCCTGCTTCTCCCTCTCCCACTCCCCCTTCTTGGGTTCCCTCTCTCACTGTGTCTCTCTGTCAAATAAATAAATGAAATCTTAAAAAATAATAACCACACTATATTATTTACAGCTGAAGCAAGAAATTAAATAGTTTCTTAATATTTTATGTACTTAAATCTCATAAATGGTTTTATTTTTCCACAGTCTGTTTGTACCAGGATCCATTTAAAGTCCACATTTGTGAATGCTCGATAGCATTTTTACATGTCCTTTAAGCTATAGGTTCTCCATTCATCTCTTCTTTTCTTTCTCTTGCAATCTATTTGTTGAAGAAACCAGGTCTTTTATCTTTAGATTTTTTTTCCATGGTCTGAATCTTGCTAATTGTATCCTGTGATGTCATTAGACATGTTCCTTGGGGGCCTTGTTTATCCCATAAATTGATTGGTCAATCTACAGATTTGATTTACGGATAATTCTTTTGGCAAGAGTACTTCAGAATGGCATAGCAGGCGTACAACATCTGCTTGCCTTTTCTGTAATAGTCACTGATGCTTAGAACCTTCATTCATAAGAAGTGGCGAAATGGTGATATTCTAAATTCTATTATTCCTTATGTGTTTCTCAGCATAAGAAGATAAACTTCCTTTCATTGAACATGTGGGTTCCCAGTGGTACATTTCCCAGTGGTACGTAGGAAAGACAAGATAAGTGTACGATCCTTTTCCTTACTTAACAGTTTTCCAGCATTTTCCAACAGTGACCAATTAATGCTTTTCTTTTAAATATGACACTATAGATTTAATATATGTGGTATGTCAATTTCCTTCAGTTGTGACCTTGATGTGGTACTTGAAAAGCTCTGTGTTTGGCCTGTGGTAGCTCCTCCAAGTACGTTTCAAGTTCTTTTTACACAACCTGATAGTTTTTGATAAATTCTTTGTTATCTGACATAACAAGATACTCCAGACCCATCTTGTCTATCTCCTGTCCCAGACTGGGAGGCAGCCATATATTCAAGGACTCCTGGTTTCTTTTGAGAAATGTATGGGTACAAGGGTTCTCCATTACTTTCAATGTTAATTGCGATAGGAAACTTGATCCACCAGTTCGGATTCTTATAATCTTGACAACTGCTGCATTTTTGCTACCAGATCTTCCTGAAGCTCAGAATTAATCGTGCCTTATTTTCATACAGCCACTTCACTCGCCTCCCTGATCCATCAGGTCCATTAGATGGACATTCCAAATGTGTTTCCCAGCCTGGCCCAGCCTGAGTTCCTAGCTAGGATCCCGCTGTTCCCTTGTGTGCCCTGCCATGGACCAACCCTGCTGACCTGCTGGCTGTTTCATGAACCTGCCTCCTATTTTTCTACCTCTGTGCTGTTGTTTGTGATCTGCACTCACCTGGGCTGCTCTTCCTCTAGACCCCTGTTTTCAGATGTCCTTGGAAACATGGTTGATTCCAAGTCTAGGGTAGGAAATACACAAGCTCTCCCTTACATGTCACCTCTGTTTTGGGGGCTGGTCTAATTACCTCATAATGAAAATTCTCCTCTCTCTGAATCCATGTGACTCTGTCTTACCGCACCAGACATGGTGCGGTAAGACAGAGTCACACGGATTCATGTGATATATGTATATATATCATATATTCATATGATATATGTATCCTCAATGGGACTATGAATTCCTAGAAGGCTGGGATCCTGGCTTATTTATTCTTTACATTCCCAGTGCTAAGCATTTTGCCCTGTCACATAACAGCCTAATACATGTCCATAGAATGAAAGAAGGCTTAGATGTCTGAACTAGTTACTTATGTTCTGCTTGGTGTTATGGATATTAGGTTGAAATCCTCTTCTCATCCTCTTTCAGTCTTAACAGACCATAATCTCCTTGAAGGCAGGGATGACACTTCTCCACCTTGGTCTCCTAATGCAATGACTAGCTTATCTTGGAAGAGCTGTTCACTGCATACTAGTTGAGTTGAATTTATAGAAAAAAAAGTTTAAAAAGAGGAATTTAAATCTAAAGACACATTCTCTTCTCTCAGCCAACAAAGATTTGAGATTTTGATCTGTTCTTTTCTGCCTTAGGCAGGGGATTTCAGAGCCAAAAGTAGGCACAATTCCATTTGCCCAGTTGTGCCATTACATAGTTTGGGATAGGCTGGCTTAATATTAATATTGCAATTCTTTATTTTTTTCCTTCTTGTTCTTCTTTTCTTACTCTCTGAGATGTCCTGTGTGACTGAGGCTCTTCTAAGCTCACTGCAGAGGCTCAGAATGGCAATAAAAAAGCTTCCCAGAAAACACTCCAAGAACAAACAACCAGTGACCCCGAGGATGGTAGCACAAAAATGCTATTGACAAAAGATGGGCAGAGAGCGGTTGCCTTTATTTGGACAGAGTGAGGAAAAGAACTTGAAGTAACTCTGTTAGCCAAGTGCACCCTGGGTGTTCTATTACTCTTGGGGAGAGCTGCATGCCTGTAATATCTGGAGTTAGGAGAGAGTTCTCAGCAGCTGCCCGGTGGCTTCTGATGGCAGATGTGGAGGTGGGTGATATTACGTGCATTCAGTCCCTCAGCCTGGGGCCAGTAGTTGGGGCTTGGACTCCATAGGCAGAATTCTTAGGCCCATGCTCTTTGTACCATACCAATCTTCCCTTTGTTTCTCTTCTGTGAAGAAGGTGGAAGCCAGGGTCACCTTTCTTCTTCTTCTTCTTCTTGGTTTTGTTTTGTTCTGTTTTGTTTTTGGGTGGGTTTTTTTGTTTGTTTGTTTGTTTGTTTGTTTGTTTTTTGCCAGGGGAATTACTGAAGCCAGCTGGATAGTCTATCATAGAACCTGGGTGTCTTGAAATCTGCTTTTTAATTGCTATTCTTCTACAAGTTATTGCAAGACACTATTCCTCTGGCCATTCTTTTCCCCAGTCTCTTTATATACCTAACACCTGCCCTCAGTTATCCTGAAAGTCCTTTCCAGTTCTAAATACTTTTTGTTAAATTCCTGACTTTGCCTGATTCATTTCTGAAGGGTCCTTTAGAATGTTGCAGCTCGTGATTTTATTTTCTTTAAAATCATCAGCTCTGGAATTCTCTGTTCTTATTTTCAGGCCTATTCTTAAAATGTGGAGTTTATGATGCAAAGGGAGGGTTTCCCAAATAAGAGTACATGGCCTGAGCCTTGTTCTCTTGGTCAGCCTATAAAAGGTCAGCCTTTTTAGCTTCCTCGAGTTCTCCCAGACAGAGAACACCCCCTCCCGCTCAGGATATTCCAGGCATTGGAAGTGAGAGAAGGGTGCCTGGCCACCTGGGGCTCCAATGAACAATGAAGTTGTTCCCTGACCTGCTTGAGTACTCAGTTCTGCTGCCTGGGGCTGCTCTTGCAGAGAGAATGCTGGGAATATGTTTCCTAAATGTCTCCTCTATGCTAAGCATGGGACTACATGCTTTATGTAGAGTCTGAAATTTAATTCCCACAATTCTGGGAAGTGGTCTTTATCTTCCTCAATTTACTCATGAACCTAGTAGAGAGATGGTATTCACCAAAATGTTGTTGGGAAGAAAAGGAAAAGTGAACACTGGGGGAAGGAGGAACAACGGGCTTCAGGAAAAGTTGTTTGCTCAAAACCACACAGAACACATATTGCATGGAGCACTGGCTGTGGTGCATAAACAATGAATTTTGGAACACTGAAAAAAAATTTTAAAAATACATAAAATAACACACTCTGAAACCAGGTTTGTCCAATTCTAAATCCAGTGTTTTATTTCCTCCTAATTGTTACATTTAGAAAGGCCTATGAATACCTCTCTTCTTCTATTTAGCATTTTCTGGGTTAGGTCACAGAGGGTCTGTGTGAAAATGCAAATGTTTCCTTTCAGAGGAATAAGATAGGCAGCCTCTGTCTTTCTAGCCCCATGGAGGGTTCCTTGAGCAGATCAGCTTCACTTTCCAGGTTCTGAGGCAAAGGCTTCAGTTGAGAATGGATTAGAGGGAAGGCGAGTAGGTCAGACACTGGAGAAGCATCCAGGAAGGGGATCGTCTCATCCTCATAGGGACCCTGGTCCGAAAAGAGGCACAGCAGGCCCCAAGACAGTTCTGTCTGGCTGTAGGTGATGTGTTCTATCTCAGTCCTGTGCTGCTAATAAACTGAGTGTGGCTCATCTCCGTTAAATGATAAAACTGAACCGCTGATTAGAACACACTGCTTTTGATTTACACAGCTGGGCATCGTTTTAGGAATCTTCTCTGTTCGTTGCTGACAATAAACAGCCTGATTTTTATCAGTGCCAGGTCTCCCCCTTCGAATAGGTCAACACGGTCATCGTATTTTGGATCTTGGAGTCGGGGCTGCTTTCAAATACCCACCTTCAGGCATTGCTGCTCAGTGCGGTGGGCCAGCGTTTGTGGGCTCACTTGTAGTGTGAACCGGTCAACATTGTTTTCATGACTCTGGGCTACCCTTCAACCCCAACCAGCCAGCTTGCAACACCATGAGGTGTATATGGGCCCAGAATGCTAATGACTCAAGGCAACTCTTTGTCTCTAGGGGTGAAGTCATTTATTTCACACGCTCTCCTAACAGAGACTCTCCACCCCACATTCCTCCCGCCCTAGGAAAGAAATGCTTTCTTTCTGAAAGGGAAAACTGAGCTGGCCTTGGGTAGCACTGGAAGCAGTTGAGGAGCTGCCTCTACCCCTCTGCCCCACCTTTCCCCTGGGTCCCAACCCAGTTTCAGCTCCCAACAGCTTCGTCTTGGGCAGGGCTGGGAAGTGGTGCTACCTCCTCTTGAATGTTTTGGGCCAAACATGGACAAAACTCCTTTTACTTCAAACCTTGTCATGAAACTGAAACGAGATTTTTGATCCTTTGCCTAGAAGGCCAAGGACAGCTGAAGACCATGTTCTGCTCAGTCCAGTGTGTTCCCTGCTCGACTGCACACTCAAGGATGCCCATGTGGTTATAGATGAGGCCAGTGGAAGGAGCTCTGTTTCAGGAGCTTTGCCTTGGTCTGTACTCAGGTCAGCCCTCTGACCTTGCTGCCACCTTGTCCCTGGGGTTGGTTTTCTAGTGACAATATCCAATGTTGTGGGGCTTTATCTGCCCTAGACAACCTCCCAGAAGCAGACTTCTAGCCCAGTTTTACTGATGTCCTTTGAAGCTGCACTAGCCCTCAGCTCTGGCCCTGATGTGACTTTCTAGAATTGGGTTCACTTACAGTTTCATATTTTTACTCATCTCCATGCTCCTATATTTCAACTTCTGGTAACTAATTTTCCCACCCATCCAGTTTCTACAGTGGAGACCCGGTGGTGGGGGCCTGGCTGGCCCAGATCTTTCAGGGTTACATTGGAAATCAAGAAGACCACTACCCATAACTGCATCATGAAGATCAGAACCAGGATTAGAAGAGCAAGGAGAACTGATAAAAATTTCAGAAGTCCCTGGGTCTTGTCAGGTTGGATTAGTGTCTCAGAGAAAAGAACATGAAAATGAAAACCAGAGAGCAGGAATGAACAGATGGCATGGCCCCTAAAGCAATAAATGCATGTTCCCTCAGCCTTTGCTTTTGCACATTTTCATCAGAGTTTGTGGGTATGGGGCAGATCCATTCACAAAGATGGGGCAGGTTGTGCTTTGAGCAGATAAACCCATAATTCTGGGTTGAGTCATTGCTGAACTTGGATTTGACACTGTGGTTTAATAACAAGAAGAGTGAAATCATAATGAAAGCACAGGCAACCACATATAGTATCTGTTTTCTTATTCTGGAGACCTCAGAGAAGTGGATGGGAAGAATATCTTTTCTTCCCTTTCTAGATGCCAAAAGTCTGGCTCTAGTTTTCTTTAGCAGTTGACTTTGTCAAGCTTACTCCAATAGAATAGCCTTTTGTGTATTTTTTTTCTGCCAAATCCCCTTGGCCTCTGAACTAAAGCAAACTCCACTGAATGTTATTGCTGAATAGCTCACGGCATGTTTATGATATGTGTGACTTTTTCTGGCTGACCTCACTGAAGGGGGCTTTTGCTTAGCCAGGGACCCATTTAGAGTGGCAGGGGATAAGAAATCATAGACCATCCATCCTAACCTCAGAGGTAGGCAGATCTGAGAAATATTAAGAAAGAATGAGATCACAAAACATCTGGAGAAATATGAACTGACAAGAACTAGCCATTGTGGTTTTGTAAAGGGTAAATCTTGTTTGACAAATGTGGTGGGGGAAAAAGAGAGAAAGAGAATGAAGGAGATAATGTGGAAAGCAGAGGGCTATGACAGTGGACTTAGACTATTGGGATTTCCAAAAGACTTTGCACAAGATGTTGCTAAATAGGTTCACACATTGGGTGGCACCTTTAGGCTTCCCAAAGCAGCTTACTTCAAACATGGCAATAAAGAGCTCAAGTCAAGATGTAATTATCCCCCTTCTTTTCCTAAGGGTACTATCCTAAATCCTCAGTTATTATACACTTGGGTAGTGATTCTACAGCCAAGTAGGACTGTGTAGTTTAAGCCCTCCAACGTCCCCTGCAAGGTTCTTAGAATAATAGGTTGGCTTTGGTCTGTCTACAGGAGCTACTCTGGAAAGATGGCTGGGCCTCTTGAGTAGGACCATCCAGACATCCATGAAATAGATTTCTAAATCAGCAGTTGTCCGACTACAGCCCACGGGCCAAATCCACCTGTGTTTATAAATAAGGTTTTTTAGAACACAGCTATATCCATTCATTTACATATTATCTGAGGGTGCTTTCATGCTGCAATGGCAGAGCTGAGTACAGATGGTCCCCGACTTAACAATCATTTGACTTATGATTTTTCTGACTCTATGACGGTGCAAAAACGATATGTATTCTGTAGAAACCCTACTTCAAATTTGGAAGTTTGATCTTTTCCTGGGCTATTGATATGCTCTATGACATTCTCTCGTGATGCTAGGCAATGGCAACAAGACACAGCTCCCAGTCAGCCACACAATCACAAGGATAAATAATAGATGCACTTACAATCATTCTGTACCCACACAGCCATTCTGTATGTCACTTTCAATGCAGTATTCAGCAAGTTATATGAGATCATTAACACTTTATTATAAATTAGGCTTTGTGTTAGATGATTTTGCCCAACTGTAGCCTAACGTAAGTGTTCTGAGCACATTCAAGAAAGGGTCGGCTAAGCTATGATGGTCAGTAGTAGAGGTGTATTAAATGCATTTTGACTTATGATATTTTCAACTTAGGATGAGTTTATCAGGATGATAAGCCTATCGCTGGGCCAAAGAAGTTTTGCAGTTGTAATTATATAGTCCACAAAGCTTAAAATACTTTCTGTCTGGCAATTTACAGAGAAAGTTACTGATCCCTATTCTAGTTCATCTGTCACCATCTCCAGTCAGCCATTTTAGGTAGCCCTATAGTGGCTTTCTATCATTTTATTCTGTTTCATTTTCTTCCAAGCAAGTGGCACTACCTAAATTATCTTATTGAGTAATTTACTTACATTTTGACTATTTTCTAGAAACAGAAAGAAAACTTGAAAGTAGAGATCTTGCTCATTCTGTTCCTAACAGTGTCTCCCCAACTCCTAACATATAGAAGTTGTTCAATCACTAGTTATGGCATGAATGAATGAATGAATGCTTGTGGGTGAGAAAAAATGGTGAGGGAAGGGGGTTGAAAAAATGAGACAATGAAGATGCTTAGTGACTGATAGGAATGGTCATATAGAGGTGTATCTCATTTTATTGTTTTTCATTCATTGAGGAAATCTATTGACACCTTTTTTCCAACAGCATATGCTCCATGTCACTGTGTCATGTTTTGGTAATTCTCTAAATATTTAAGTCAGTTTCATTATTATTATATTATGATATCCTGTGATCAGGGCCTTTGATGTACTATTGTAATTGTTTTGGGGTATTATTAACCACACCCATATAAGATGGCAAATTTAATAGATAAATGCTCAGTGTGATCTGACCAGCCAGTCCTTTGTCTCTCTCTCTTTCCTTGGGTGTCTCTAATTCCTGAGACACAGCAATATTGACATCAGGCCAGGTCTTAACCCTACAAAATGTTCAAGTGAGAGGAAGAGTCCCACGTTCCCCACTTTAATCAAAATCTAAAAATGATTAAGCTTAGTGAGGAAGCCGTGTTGAAAGCTGAGATAGGCCAAAAGCTAGGCCTCTTGTGCCAAATAATTAGCCAATTTGTGAATTCAAGGGAAACATTCTTGAAAGAAATTAAAAGTCTACTGTAGTGAGCACATGAATGATAAGAAAGTGAAACATCCTTATTGCTGATAGGGAGAAAGTTTCAGTGTTCTGGATGGGAGATCAAACCAGCCACAATACTCCCCTAACCAAAGCCTAATCCAGAGAAAGTCCCTCACTCCCTTCAATTCTATGAAGGCTGAGAAAGGTGAGGAAACTACAGAAGAAAAGCTGGAATCTAGCAAAGGTAGGTTCATGAGGTTTAAGGAAAGAAGCTATCTCTATAACATAAAAGTGCAAAGGGGAAGCCGCATATGCTGATGGAGAAGCTTAAGCAACTTATGCAGAAGATCTAGATCTAGATCTAAGAGCCTTAATGAAGGTGGCCACAATAAATGACAGATTTTCAGTGCGGATGAAATAGCTTTCCATTGGAAGAAGATGCCATCTCAGACTTTCATAGCTAGAGAGGAGAAGTTAATGGTTGGCTTCAAAGCTTCAAAGCTTCAAAGCACAGGCAGACTCTCATGTTAGGGGTGAATGCAGCTGGTGACTTTAAGTTGAAGCCAATGCTCATTAACCATTCTGAAAGTCCTAGGGCCTTTAAGAATTATGCTAAATCTACTCTGCTTGTGTTCTATAAATGGAACAGCAAAGCCTGGATGATAACACATTTGCTTACAGTATGGTTTACTGAATATTTTAA
>PISX010021804.1:0-32897 GCA_004024625.1 Mellivora capensis
GAATTCCGTGCTTTGCTTTCTCCTCCTCTGGAGTTCCGCTGCTCTCCTTGTTAAGTGAACTTGGTCTTGGCTGGATTTCTTTTGATCTTCTGGGGGAGGGGCCTGTTGTAGTGATTCTCAAGTGTCTTTGCCCGAGGCAGAGCTGCACCGCCCTTACCAGGGGCCGGGCTGAGTAATCCGCTCGGTTTTGCTTTCGGGAACTTTTGTTCCCTGAGCGCTTTCCGTAGAGTCCGGAGGACGGGAATGAAAATGGCGGCCTCCTAGTCTCCGGCTCAGAAGAGCTGAGATTCGGGGCTCCACTCCTCAGAGAAAAGCCCCAGCCACTCCCATCTCCCTCGCCTCTGGCCGCGCTCCAAGCTCACCCAGCCTGCGACCGGTTCAAGGTAACCCTGAGCTGAGAGCTCACTCCTAGGCTCTGTCTCTGTGGCCAGCTTCCCGCTCCAATACCTGCTAGCTCTGCGACACTCAGACACCCCCGATCCTTCTGTGACCCTGTGGGACCTGGGGCCATGCTGACCCCGTGTGGGCTTCACCCCGGTTTAGCCTCTGGAGCGATGTCCCTCCGTGGAGCAGACTTTTAAAAGTCCCGATTTAGTGCTCCGTTGCTCCGCCGCTTGCTGCGAGCCGGCCCCTCCCCCGCGGCCTATCCTCCCGTCGCTTTTGATTCATTTCTCCACCGGTCCTACCTTTCAGAAAGTGGCCAATTTTCTGTTTCCAGAATTGCTGTTCTTCCTCTCTTTGATCTCCCATTGGATTTGTAGGTGTTCGCAATGGTTTGATAAGCTATCTAGCTGATCTCCTGCTACCTGATGTCGTCTTAGCTGCTACTTCTCCGCCATCTTCTACCAATTTATTTTTTAATTTAACCATTCTAATAGGCATTTAGTGGTATCTCATCATGGTTTTAATTTGCATTTTTGTTATGAATAATAACATTGAGAACTTTTTACATTTTTATTTGTAATCTGTATATATTCTTTGGTAAAGTGTTTATCTTTTTACCCGTTCGAAAGCAAATTGTATTTTGTTAGAAAAAAATGGCATTTGGTTTTGTTTAAAAATTTTTTTTCTTTGCTTAGGTTGAAATTTTCAAATAGTAGTCTGGCTAGATAAACTCACTCCCTTTCTCCCAGCCTTTAGCCACCAAAAAGACACTGAGATCAATGGTTAGTGTGGATAGAACCACATTTTCTCTAAGTGAGACAGTGGAAAATTATATATGAATTATTTTCCTGGATGGCTTTGAAATAAAAAATAACTGCTTCCATTTTCTCTAGAGGAGCCCACCCCATCCAGTGACATGGGGTCATTAAGCCAAGTTCCCGTCATAGAAGAAGAAACAACCAGAGACAGTTCTTTTAAGAGGGTAACTTGTTTTTCCTAGAGCTATAAGACACCAGAGGATTATAGGATTCTGGTTTTTAAAATAGCCCTAAGATTTCCTCAGGGCAAATATTGATTATTTGCAACGTGAAGTCTTAAATCAAGAAAGACAACATGCTTCAGATATCACTAAAAAAAAATGAGAAGTTGATGTATCTGTAAGATTGACATAGTTCTTTCAGAAGTAAGATACAAACAGAAGCAACAGCAAACTGTACTACTTACCCACTGAAGAAAACATAAGCATGAAATATTTTATTGTTTTGGTGGAATCTATTTTTAGTGGACTTCTTTTAGAATTTTTTTCCAGCTCCCTTCTTGAGAACTTCTTTCCTTCTCACATCGTTTCTCATCTTCCACAGGCAGGGGCCCTCAGCAGCAATGTTTGTAATCCCTCACCCCACACACCTCCATGGCCAGAATTGACGTGACTCAATCTGGGCCGATGGGGTGGGTCTTCTCTACTGTCACTGAGTCTGACATGATGTCAGTTTAGGTGGCATGGCATTTCTTGCCATGTGGACTGGGAATTAGGGAAACCTGTTCTATAAAAACGAATAAAAATGAGACTGATTTTTGGAAAGGTCAAAATTAAAGACAGAGAAAGGATACTGCCAAGATTCCTGATGGTTCAGACTTTAGTTTCTGCCCCTTCCCTAAGCCTCTCTACACTTGAAAACTGTGAGATACTTTAATATGCTTCCACTGAATTCCCTCTTAGACTGACAGTAGTTTGAATTGGGTTCTGGTATTAGGATCAAGAGAGCTCGAAATAGCATTGATGATCTTGGCTAGGAAACCTTTCTATCCAAGTTAGCATCTTGCAAAGAATTCTGAGTCACAAGTGACATAAACAGTAGACTTAATAATGCTAGCTAAATAACCAGAATTGAGAGTGGACAGTCAAATTGAAGGCAGGTCTCAGTGAAGAATTCAAAGTTCTTCTTTATTGTAAATTCCAGTTAGATTTCTAGGATCTTAGTTTTGGAATGGATCTTAGAGGTTTTCAGTCCATTTGTCCAACCTTTCACATAGAGCAGAAGACCTCTCTCTTGAATTCCACAGATGGCCATGTGACCTCTAATTATATCAGTTGGCTACATTCAGGGTCTCTACAGACCTAGAAAGATAAATATGATTTTGTTTTAAAATTCACATTTCTTTCCCTGACCCTCTTCCAAATATTTTAAGACAGTTGTTGCTCTGAATACTCTCATGGGATTCCTCTTCTCATTCACTCCTAAGGCCATCAGTAGATAATGAAAAATTTGGGGCATCAGGCATTCCAATTTGGATTCAGAAATGCTGATCAAACTTACTTTTTGCTTCTTGGTTGTTTGTTGATGGCTCATGCTTCCAATGCCTTAGCTCATACCTTGTGCACCACAGGCCACTCAGAAAACTCTATGTGCTTAGGGTGAAGACATTTTTCACAGTATGAAAAGACACACCTTTGCTTATATCAAGAGAGTCAGCCCCACTACTTGGGGGGTCATACAGACCAATGGTGGGGAGGAAAAAAAGAAGACACATGTAATGGTGCCTCTACCTAGTAGATGCTCAGCCTCTTTAGTGAACCAAGCAAATTACTGGAGACCTAGTCAAAGCTGTTTCATGCACAGAGGATTTGTTTACACCCTTTTACCCCAAATTGGAAGGAAAGTAACCTTGAAGATTGTGATTAGATTTCTCTCCCCTCACTTCAGAACAATAGCTAATGTAGTGCCTACAAGAATAGCACCCTTCTGTGTTTTGTAGCTAGTTTTAAAGTGTCACAGCTGGGATTGGAAGTTCTCAGAACTCCAGAGGTGTTGGGCTGTGTCAAACCGATGAATTATGTAAAACCTGTTTCCCTGAGTATTATTAATCATCCTCAAGCAAATGAAGACATGCTAATTAATTTGTGGTGGTTTCTACCTGAAAATGCCAAAGGAACTAAACCAAATTAAATCTATTCTCTTCAAGACCAGCACCCTGTTAAATATTCTATGACTTATCCAATTCAATTTGAAAGATGTGGTTCTTTGGAAACTTAGCTTGCTTGTTGTTTCAGAATCATAAAGTCTTCTTCTTGAAAGTGTAACCCACAGATTTACACATATGACTTGAAAAATGAATGAATGGAATTCATTGCTGTGATTTACAGAGGACCTAGCATACACCAGACTGTATGAGATAGTTTGCTTGTGTTATCTCATGGATAGGGATTACCAAAGCCCAGAGGTAGGTATTATCATTCTAATTGTACAAATAAAGAAACAGACTTGGAGACTTTATATAAATTTTCAAAGTCATACAAGTAATATTGATCTAAAATGCAAACTCAGGTCTGTCTGACTCCATAGTCGATGCTTTTTGGATCATCCTTTGTATCACCCTTCTCTCAAGGAGACAGTCCACTGTGCACATGAACTTTTCATCACCCAGGTGCCTGTGTACTGTACATTGTACACTTTGTATTGTGTTTGAAGAGTTAGGCCTTCCCATTTTATTCCCCTGTTGGAGAAAAGTCTTAAGAAAAAGTGTTTTAGGGTCTTTAAATGATTTTTGTTAGAACAGCATCACATGTAACACCACTCCCTTCTTGCTCTCAACTCCATGTGTTCTCTGATGCTCCCAAACAGCTCATTTCCTTTTGGTAACCATGTAAATATTATTGCTCAGATAAGAGATACTTTTCCATACATGGCCATGAGTTAGCCACGTGAGTCATGTTTAATGTGCTTTGAACATTCCAGTAGGACTCTAGGATAGCTAAGAGAAAGTGACTAAAGTCAAAGACCCTGCACCAACCACAGACAGTTTTCAAGGGATGGCACTGGGAGCCATAGGCTCTTGTCTAGTTCGGTGTTCCTGGTTCCAGGAAATAAAATCCTGGCTCATGTGTCTTGGGTCTTTTGGGGGACTTGGGGCTTCCTTTCCTTCATGCATGTTTGGGTGGTTCCTTGAAAGAGTCTTTCTTTCAAGGACTCAAGCACACTAGAAGTGCAGTTAAGAGGAAGAGCCCTTGGAGTACTTTTCTGAAGATGAAGAGATTGTGTAAACTCATGTGCACTCTGCTGCTTCTCAGGATGATACGAAAACCACCTCACTCTTAGTTATTTCACTTGTTTTGTCCTCCCTAAACTATAGAAACGCTAGTGCTTCCAATAAATATTTCAGACTTGGGCACTTCTCCTCTTTACCATTTCAAGCAACAGATATCCCTATTTTGTCAAAGAGCTAGTGAGACCAAAAGAGCATGTACTCCTGAATCTGTCACTGTGTAAGGTACATTCTTTCTGAGCCACTTTTTCTTTTCTCCTGTGAAATGGGGTGATTTTGCCTACCTTAGGGGCTCTTCTGAATGAAGATTAAATGTGAATGAAATTAGCTCAGACTCTGGCATACAGAATATGCTAAAAAATGTTTATTTTATTTTTCTAAAATGAAGACCATTGCTTTTTTATTTCTAAAATACTCTAGAGCCCTCTATTATCATTCCTACATATCATGCATACATGCACACCACTTTCATGTGTTTTCCAGGCAAACATTATATGGTAGCGTTTGCAAATTGCAGTTGGCATTAATAACTAAAAATTTTCCTTTGCAGTGAAGAACAAGAGAACATGAATTAAAACAGCATTATATATTGATCATTTTTTCCCGGACTCCTCTTTAGAACCTGTCTGCATGCCCATATACACATGCATATACTGCCCCCTTACATTCTACGCTCCTTCTTCCTTTTCAGATGTCCTCACTGCACATGGTTTCACTGTTGGATGTACTTCCACTGGAACCAGAAATAAGTAACAGTGTTCCCTCTGCAGTGGCACAGGAATGCATATGTTGGGTGGCCTTGTCAAACACTCATGAAAAAAATGAGGAAAAAAGCTTCCACTGTCTCATAGGCTAGCCAAATGGGAACATGACATGGTTGGTGGGAGAGGAGTATTAAAGGAAAAAAAAATATTGCTGTTTTCTTTAGAAGAAAGAAGATGGGTAGCAATGGGTGACTCTTTCTTTTCCTAAAGACTGGATTGAATAAGTCATCTGTCTTAGAAATAAAATGAAAACAAACACCTCTGAGTTTTACTGCTGTTCGTGGAGAAAGGGTACTAAACTCCATCACTTTTTTCTAGGGCTTTTCCAGAGGTTTCTCTTCTTGCTGAAATACTCTCTTAAAATATACAAGCCTTTGTTCTATCTTTTTATTCCTAGCCATTATTTTTTAAAATTTATTTATTTTTATTTCTTTTCAGCGTAACAGTATTCATTGCTTTTGCACCACACCCAGTGCTCCAACCCAACCACCCTCTCCATACCTCCCACACCCCACCACTTCAAAACCCTTCAGGTTGTTTTTCAGAGTCCATAGTCTCTCATGGTTCACCTCCCCTTCCAATTTCCCTCAACTCCCTTCTCCTCTCCATTTCCCCATGTCCTCCATGTTATTTGTTATGCTCCACAAATAAGTGAAACCATATGATAATTGACTCTCTCTGCTTGACTCTTTTCACTCAGCATAATCTCTTCCAGTCCCATACATGTTGCTACAAAATTTGGGTATTCATCCTTTCTGATGGAGGCATAATACTCCATAGTGTACATGGACCACATCTTCCTTATCCATTCATCCGTGGAAGGGCATCTTGGTTCTTTCCACAGTTTGGCGACCGTGGCCATTGCTGCTATAAACATTGGGGTGCAGATAGCCTTTCTTTTCACCACATCTGTATCTTTGGGGCAAATACCCAGTAGTGCAATTGCAGGATCATAGGGAAGCTCTATTTTTAACTTCTGGAGGAATCTCCACACTGTTCTCCAGAGTGGCTGCACCAACTTGCATTCCCACCAACAGTGTAAGAAGGTTCCCCTTTCTCCACATCTTCTCCAACACACGTAGTTTCCTGTCTTGCTAATTTTGGCCATTCTAACTGGTGTGAGGTGGTATCTCAATGTGCTTTTAATTTGAATCTCCCTGATGGCTAGTGAAGATGAACATTTCTTCATGTGTCTGATAGCCATTTGTATGTCTTCATTGGAGAAGGGTATGTTGATGTTTTCTGCCCATTTTTTGACATGGTTAACTGTTTTTTATGTGTTGAGTTTGAGAAGTTCTTTATAGATCCTGGGTATCAACCTTTTGTCTGTACTGTCATTTGCAAATATCTTCTCCCTTTCCGTGGGTTGCCACTTTGTTTTATTGACTGTTTCCTTTGCTGTGCAGAAGCTTTTGATCTTGATGAAGTCCCAAAAGTTCATTTTTGCTTTTGTTTCATTTCCTTTGGAGACAGATCTTGAAAGAAGTTGCTGTGGCTGATATCAAAGAGGTTACTGCCTATGTTCTCCTCTAGGATTCTGATGGATTCCTGTCTTACGTTGAGGTCTTTTATCTGAGTTTATCTTTGTGTACAGTGTAAGAGAATGGTCGAGTTTCATTCTTCTACATATAGCTACATATAGCTGTCCAATTTCCCCAGAACCATTTATTGAAGAGACTGTCTATTTTCCATTGTATACTTTTTTCTGCTTTGTCGAAGATTATTCAACCATAGAGTTGACGGTCCATATCCGGGCTCTCTACTCTGTTTCACTGGTCTACGTGTTTGTTTTTATGCCAGTACCATGCTGTCTTGGTAATCGCAGCTTTGTAGTAAAGCTTGAAATGAGGTAACGTGATGCCGCCAGTTTTATTTTTGTTTTTCAACATTTCCTTAGCAATTCAGGGTCTCTTCTGATTCCATACAAATTTTAGGATTATTTGCTCCAGCTCTTTGAAAAATACTGGTAGAATTTGGATCGGAATGGCATTAAAAGTATAGATTGCTCTAGGTAGTATAGACATTTTAACAATGTTTATTCTTCCGATCCAAGAGCATGGAATGGTCTTCCATCTTTTTGTGTCTTCTTCAATCTCTTTCATGAGTGTTCTGTAGTTCTTCAAGTACAGATCCTATACCTCCTTGGTTAGGTTTATTCCCAGGTATCTTATGGTTCTTGGTGCTCTAGTAAATGGAATCGATTCTCTAATTTCCCTTTCTGTGTTTTCATTGTTAGTGTATAAGAAAGCCACTGATTTCTGTACATTGACTTTATATCCTGCCACGTTATTGAATTGCTGTATGAGTTCTAATAGTTTGGGGGTGGAGTCTTTTGGGTTTTCCATATAAAGTATCATGTCATCTGCAAAGAGAGAGATTTTGACCTCTTCATTGCCAGTTTGGATACCTTTTATTTCTCTTTGTTTTTGATTGCTGTTGCTAGGACTTCTAATGCTATGTTGAACAAGAGTGGTGAGAGTAGGCATCCTTGTCGTGTTCCTGATCTCAACAGGAATGCTGTGAGCTTCTTCTGATTGAGGATGATGTTTGCTGTGGGTCTTTCATAGATAGATTTTATGAAGTTCAGAAATGTTCCCTCTATCCCTATACTTTGAAGCGTTTTAATCAGGAACAGATGCTGGATTTTGTCAAATGCTTTTTCTGCATCAATTGAGAGGACCATGTGGTTCTTCTCTCTTCTCTTATTGATTTGTTCTATCACACTGATTGATTTCCAAATGTTGAACCGTCCTTGTAACCCAGGGATGAATCCCACCTGGTCATGGTGGATAATCTTTTTAATGTGCTGTTGGATCCTGTTTGCTAGGATCTTGTTGAGAATCTTGGCATCCATATTAATCAGTGATATTGGTCTGAAATTCTCCTTTTTGGTGTGGTCTTTGCCTGGTTTGGGGATCAGTGTAATGCTGGCTTTATAAAAACAGTCTGGAAGTTTTCCTTCTGCTTCAATTTTTTGAAACAGCTTCAGGAGAATAGGTGTTTATCTTCTTTGAAAGTTTGGTAGAATTCCCCTGGGAATCCGTCAGGTGCTGGGCTCTTGTTTTTTTGGGAGATTTTTAATCACTGCTTCAATCTTGTTACTAGATATAGGTCTATTCAGGTTGTCAATTTCTTCCTGGTTCAATTTTGGGAGCTTATATTTTTCTAGGAATGCATCCATTTCATCTAGGTTTTTTATCTTATTCGGATATAACTGTTGATAATAACTTCTGATGATTGTTTCTACTTCCTTGGTGTTTTAATCTCTCCCTTTTCATTCATAATTTTATTAATTTGAGCTTTCTCTCTTTTCTTTTGGATTAGTGTGGCCAATGGTTTATTGATCTTATTGATTCTTTCAAAAAACCAGCTTCTAGTTTCATTGATACGTTCTACTGTATCTTTAGTTTCTACCTCATTCATCTCTGCTCTAATCTTGATTATTTCCCTTCTTATGTGTGGAGTTGGTTTGATTTGTTGTTGATTCCCCAGTTCTTTAAGGTGTTGAGACAGGTGTCATATTCTAGATTTTTCAATTTTTTTGAGGGCGGCTTGGATAGCTATATATTTCCCCCTTAGGATTGCCTTTGCTGTATTCAATAGGTTTTGGAATGAGGCACGCCAGAAAGGGATGGCAAGATATATTCAGGGCACTAAATGAGAAGAACATGCAACCAAGAATACTTTATCCTGCAGGACTGACATTCAAAATGGATGGAGAGATAAAGAGTTTCCAAGACCGGCAAGGCTTAAAAGAGTATGCGACCATCAAGCTGACACTGCAGGAAATATTAAAGGGTGTTCTGTAAAAGAGGAAAAATCCTAAGAATATCATTGAACAGAAATATAGAGACAATCTACAGAAAGAAAGGCCTCAAAGGTAACACGATGTCAATAAAAACTTATTTATCAATAATCAATCTCAATGTGAATGGCTTAAATGCACCCATAAAATGACACAGGGTTGCAGATTGGATAAAACGACAGGACCCATCCATATGTTGTCTACAAGAGACCCATTTTGAACCTAAGGATACACCCAGACTGAAAGTGAAGGGATGGAGAGGCATCTTTCATGTCAATGGGCCTCAAAAGAAGGCTGGGGTAGCAATTCTCATATCAGATAAATTAGATTTTAAACTAAAGACTGTAGTCAGAGATACAGGAGGACACTACATCATTCTTAAAGGGACTATCCACCAAGAAGATCTAACAATTGTAAATATTTATGCCCCCAATATGGGAACAGCCAATTACATAAGAAAACTATTAATCAAGATAAAGAGTCATATCGATATGAATACAGTTATAGTAGGAGATCTCAACACGCCTCTCTCAGTAATAGACAGATCATCCAAGCAGAAAATCAATAAAGAAACAAAAGCATTGAATGACACATTGGACCAGATGGACCTCATAGATATATACAGAACATTCCACCCTAAAACAACAGAATACTCATTCTTCTCAAGTGCACATGGAACCTTCTCCAGAATAGATCTCATACTGGGTCACAAATCAGGGCTCAACTGATACCAAAAGACTGAGATTATTCCCTGCATATTCTCAGATCACAATGCTTTGAAACTGGAGCTCAACCACAAGGAAAAGTTTGGAAGGAACTCAAACACCTGGAAACTAAAGATCACCTTGCTTAAGAATGCTTGGATCAACCAGGAGATCAAAGGAGAACTTAAACAATTCATGGAAACCAATGAGAATGAAGACACTTCATTCCAAAACCTATGAGATACAGCAAAGGCGGTCCCTAAGGGGGAAATATATAGCCATTATTTTAAAAATTATTTTCCATTAAAATATAATGTATTATTTGCCCCAGGGATACAGGTCTGTAAATTATCAGGCTTACACATTTCCCAGCACTCACCATAGCACATACCCTCCCCAATGTTCATAACCCAACCACCCTCTCCATACCCCCACACTCCCCAGCTACCTTCAGTTTTGTGTGTGTGTTTGTGTGTGTGTGAGATTAACAACTTGTTAATTGTGGTTTTGATTTGTATTTCCCTGATGCCGAGTGATGTTGAGCACTTTTTTCACGTGTCTGTTGGCCATCTGGATGTCTCTGCAGAAGTGTCTGTTCTTGTCGTCTGCCCATTGCTTGACTGGGTTATTTTTTCTTTGGGTGTTGAGTTTGATAAGTTCTTTATAGATTTTGGATACTAGACCTTTATCTGATATGTCATTTGCAAATATCTTCTCCCATTTTGTCAGTTGTTTTTTGTTTTTTTAACTGTTTCTTTTGCTGTGAAAAAGATTTTGATCTTGATGAAATCCCAATAGTTCATTTTTGCCCTTGCTTCCTTTGCCTTTGGCGATGTTCCTAGGAAGAAGTTGCTGCCACTGAGGTCAAAGAAGTTGCTGCCTGTGTTCTCTTCAAGGATTTTGATGGGTTCCTGTCTCACATTGAGGTCTTTCATCCATTTTGAGTCTGCTTTTGTGTGTGGTATAAGGAAATGGTCCAGTTTCATCTTCTGCATGTGGCTCTCCAATTTTCCCAACACCATTTGTTGAAGAGACTTTTTTCCATTGGATATTCTTTCCTGCTTTGCTGAAGACTACTTGACCATAGAGGTGAGGGACTATTTCTGGGCATTCTATTCTGTTCCACTGATCTATGTGTCTGTTTTTGTGCCAGTACCATACTGTCTTGATGATGGCAGCTTTGTAATAGAGCTTGAAGTTTGGAATTGTGATGTCACTAATACTCTCTTCTGTCTCATTTATCCTAATAGTAAGAGCTTCCGGTTTTATTGCATCTCATTAATAGCTTTTTTTATTTTAACTTGGTTAGATTTTAGTTCTTTAATTTCTCCAGAAAGGGATTTTATTTCTCCAGAAAGTGATTCTCTAATGTCTTCCATGCCTTTTTCAAGTCCAGCTAGCATTTGATAATCATTATTCTGGACTCTAGTTCTGACATATTAGCAATGTCCATATTGATTAGGTCCCTAACTGTTGGCACTGCCTCTTGGTTTTGTTTTTTTTTTTTTTTGTGGTATGTTGTTCTACTTTGTCATTTTACCAACATAAGTATATATGAATGAGAGAATAAAATACTAAAGGTGTGGCAAAGACCCCAGAAACATATGTGCTAACCATATCAGAAGAGAACCAAAACCGGGTGGAGAAGAAAGGGAGGAAAAAATAAAAACAAAAAAATAAAAACAACAACAAACAACATATATATATCCACCTATATATGTAATATATATAATATATATATCTGTATATTAAACTGTATATTATTATAATATATATAAGATATATAAATGTGTATATTAGACTGGTGAATAGAACAGAGCCACCCACTTGATTTTGGGTGTATTCTGGTCTCTTAGAAGGAACAACCTCTCAAAATTTTAAAGAAAGCATGCTCGCTTTGGCAGCACATATACTAAAATTTTAAAGAAAGAAAAAGTTATATATATACAAAAATAAGGGTAAACACAATGAAGGTATTAATATGACTATAAGGATGAAAATTAAAAAAGACTCTAAAAAAAGAATTGATAAGTTGGTTAGTTAAACATTTTCTTGGAAAAAGAAAAAAAAAAAGAGAGGAGAATGTGATCAGGCTGGAGACTAGAACAAAGCCATGCACTGGATTTAGGGTATATTTTGATCTATTAAAAGAAATTTTATCCCAAAAAATTTTTTAATATATTTTTTTTAGATTTTATTTATTTATTTGACAGTGAGATCACAAGTAGGCAGAGAGTCAGGCAGAGAGAGAGAGAGAGAGGGAAGCTCCCTGCTGAGCAGAGAGCCTGATGTGGGACTCGATCCCAGGACCCTGAGATCATGACCTGAGCCAAAGGCAGAGGCTCAACCCACGGAGACACCCAGGCGCCCTATCCCAAAATTTTAAAGAAAAAAAAAAAAACGTATGTATACAAAAAATAAGGTTAAATACAATGAAGGGATAAAATGTGCCTATAACAATGAAAATTTAAAAGGAATTTTTTAAAGGTATTGTTAAGATAAAATAGTTAAATGTTAAAAGAGGAAAGAGGAAAAGTTAAAAAAATAGAATAAGAAAAATATAAAATTAAACAAATTAAACTTTGCAAGACTAAACGATCATGGAAAAAAAGCCATGAATTCTATGTGCTGCTTTCCTCTTGCTCTGGAGTTCCACAGTTCTCATTGATCAATGAAGTGGTCTTGGCTGGATGTTCTTGCTGATCTTCTGAGGGAGCAGTCTCTTGCTGTGATTCTCAAATGTTTGCCTGAGGAGGACTTGCACCACCCTTTGCCAGCAGCCAGGCTAAGTAATCTGCTTGTGTTCGTTTTTGTTCCCTGAACACTTTCCATAGAGCTTTGGAGGTCCAATCTCTGGCCCAGAGGAGCTGAGAGCTCAGGACCCCACTCCTCAGTGTGCCCTCAGAGTAAAGCAGTCAATCCCTCCCATCTCCCTGGTCTCCGGCCTTGCTCCGTGTTCACCTGGCCTGTGACAGAGCATTTCTATCTCTGGTGCATGGCCCTGTTTGGAGTCTCCAAACCCAGCAGATTCCTGCCATGTGGTCCTGTGCCACTCCTCCTGGAGGAGGAGGGGATCTCTCTGGTTCTGCCAGTTGTGTGGTCCCTGCTCGAAGAGCAGTGGCCCAACTGTGCCTTAGATCATGGTTTAAGGTAACCCCAAGCTGAGAGCTCACTCCTCAGCTCCATCTCTGTAGCCAGCTTCCTGATTCTGATACCTGGCAGCTCTGCCACACTCAGACACCCCTGGTCTTTCTGTGGCCCCGTGGGTCCTGAGATCACACTGTCCCTGCAAGGGCTCCACCCCCTGCTTAGCCTCTGGAGTGATGTCCCTCAGTGGAGCAGACTTCTAAAAGTTCTGATTTTGTGCTCCGCTGTTAAACTGCTTGCTAGGAGCCAGGCCCTCCCCACACGGTCTATGTTGCCGTAGCTTCAGATTCACTTCTCCACATGTCCTACCTTCCAGAACGTGGTTGATTTTCTGTTCCTAGAATTGCTGCTCTTCTTCTCGTCTATCTCCTGTTGAGTTTGTAGGTGTTCAGAATGGTTTGATAACTAGCTGAACTCCCGGGACCTAATGATATTTCAATCTTCTACTCCTCCACCATCTTGCTTGCTACTTAGCCATTATTTCTTCAGTTCTACATGTCCCTGGCTGGAAAGCATCTGGTAATGCCATTCAGATTCTGTGTGTGAATGAGGTGCTCACCTGACAACAGAAGACAGCCCAAATGATCTCTGTCTCATGACATTCACAACCTTGTGCAGTTTTCTCCCATAGTGTGCCGTGGTCAAACTTCGTATCCAACAGAATATGGCAGAGTGATAGTATGTCATTTCTGGTGTTAGATTATAAAAGATCCTGCTGTTTCCATTTTGTCCACACTCATTCTCTCTTGGATCATTTGCTCTGGGTGGAAACCAGCTGTCATGTTTTGAGGATGAAGAAGCTCTGTGGAGAATCCTGTGTGGTGAGGAACTGAGGCCTCCAGCCAACAGCCATATGAGTCAGCCTTCTTGACACTGTATCTTTCATCCCAGAGTAAGCCTTCAGATGACTTCAGCCTTTGCTGGTAGCTTCACAGTAACCTCATGAGAGACCTCCAACCAGAATCACCCAGGCAAGCCAATTCCAGATTCCTACTCTCAGAAACTATGAGAAAATAAATGTTTGTTGTTTGAAACCACTGTCAAAACCCAAGAAAGATTTGAGATCTTACCCTATTTGTAATCTAAAAAATCACTGGACTCTTGAGTCAGGAACAAAAGACTTGTACATTTATAACAAAGCAGTCACTGTGAGCACATGTTTGCATTGGTTCCTCTTGCTTCCTAAGTCCTATGGGGGGTGAGAAAGCAATGGGCAGGTAGACACTACACACACAGTGGGTTTGCTTCACAGCTGAGGGACCCTTAGCTTAGAAAACCCCAACCTTTTATAAGAGGGCTTCAAGAAAATTTGCTCAAACTTTACCCTGGAGAGCTATGTTATTTTTATTATATTGGACAGCAGACACTTCTGGCCTCTGGCCCAGGGGGATACACTGTCTCCATCTTCTGAGGTTGTTTGCTATACAAATATCCTGAAAAAGAGAATCTGGACCAAAAGCTGTCAGTGCTTCTGCTCCCAAGAAGCACAAGGGGCCTAATGGAGATTTGTCTGCCAACAGCCACAGAACTTTGGAATAATTTTCTGTGCAGCAGTAGATAGCTAATGCAGTGGAGACACCGGTGTCTGACCTCAACTGTCAGAGCAACGGCACGGATGGCATGTGTGATGGAGTTGTGTCTGTTGACAGACTTTAGTGATAGGTGAAGGTGTAAGGAAGGTACAAGGCACTGGTTTGGAAGGTGGAAAAGAGTGAGAAAAGGAAAGGGAGATGTAGGGCAGTGGTCAACAGATGGAACTGATTTGACATGCTTAGTTTCCTCTAGAAACAAAGGTTGATCTAGGGAATAGTTAGATTTGTTAAAGGAGATAATTCATTACTTAGCATCTTGCTCTGATAAAACATCTCTTTTCATCTTTATTAGTAAGCTGCCTTTTTGCAAAGCACGGGGATGTGTTTTGTGGTGATTTTTCACACTTTTCTTCTCTAGTGAAGGAAAATGAGGTAGAGTTAATGTTGAGCCAATCCATAGAGAATCAAACTTACATAATTCTCTTTGAAAGATAAAAGAAAGAAATTACTTAAAAAATTCTTTTTTGTTCCTTTGTTTTATTCTATGAAAATGAAGGATCAAATAAGATATCTTGGGTTTTATGCCATTAGGCAATATCTTCATTTTCCTCATGAAATCAGAAGAGACAAAGACTTGTGATTGTTTTTCATCTGAAAAGATATTTAGTCTTATGTTTCATTCAGTTTTAGGAATATAAAATTTTAGGGATATTAAATGACATCCTTCATGGTGTATCCAAATGTGTGAATGAGCTTCCACCGGCTCATAAGATACTTAATAAATGTTATTCCTCCAGGCTTCTTCCCCCTATGCACTGATTGGACAGAGCCCAAGAATATTTTATTAGTTCTGTAACACATAATTCCATAGCTAATTGTACAGATTTTCATCAGGATCTCTCTATACAGGTTCCCAGGAGAAGCTATACACTTGATTACCACTTGGAAATTTAAAAGTGTAGGTTAAATGCCCATTCTTTAATCTAACTGACGTCTTAGTTTCTTCATCTTTTACACGAGAACTGCAATACTTTTCTCTTCATGTTGTTGTGAAGTTCAAAAGTGCTAAAGTAGAGAAAGGGTTTATCACTGTGTTTGGCTTATAATAAATGCTCAGTAAATTAAGACGAGTATTAATAATCTAGGGATTTTTAAAAGGTTTTATTTATTTATTGATCAGAGAGAGAGAAAGAGAGAGAGAGAGAATGAGTGTACCCACAAGCAGGAGGAGCAACAGGCAGAGGAAGAAGCAGGCTCCTCGCTCAACAGGAGGGACTTGATCCCAGGACCCTGGGATCATGACCTGAGCCGAAGGCAGATGCTTAACTGAGCCAAGTGCCCCTTAATCTAGAGATATTAAAAATGCTCCACCATGGATTACATTATGTCTTTTCAAATGCGGTAGTTTTTTCATCAGTAGATGACAGCTGTCTCTATCATGTCCTATTTTTTTTTTACCTTATTATTTACTTATTTATTTATTTATTAAATTTTTAAATTTCTTAATAAACATATCATGTATTTTTATCCCCAGGGGTACATGTCTGTGAATCGCCAGGTTTACACACTTCACAGCACTAACCATAGCACATACCCTCCCCAATGTCCATTTCCCGACCCCCCTCCCCTCAGTTTGTTTTGTGAGATTAAGAGTCACTTATGGTTTGTCTCCCTCCCGATCCCATCTTGTTTCATTTCTTCTTTTCCTCTCCCCCAACCCCCCATGTTGCATCTCCACTTCCTCATATCAGGGAGATCATATGATAGTTGTCTTTCTCCATTGACTTATTTCACTAAGCATGATACACTCTAGTTCCATCCATGTCATTGCAAATGGCAAGATTTCATTTCTTTTGATGGCTGCATAGTATTCCATTGCGTATATACACCACCTCTTCTTTATCCATTCATCTGTTGATGGACATCTAGGTTCTTTCCATAGTTTGGCTATCGTAGACATTGCTGCTATAAATATTCGGGTGCACGTGCCCTTTCGGATCACTACGTTTGTATCTTTAGGGTAAATACCCAGTAGTGCAATTGCTGGGTCATAGGGTAGTTCTATTTTCAACTTTTTGAGGAACCTCCATGTTGTTTTCCAGAGTGATTGCACCAGCTTGCATTCCCACCAACAGTGTAGGAAGGTTTCCCGTTCTCTGCACTCTCACCAGCATCAGTCATTTCCTGATTTGTTAATTTTAGCCATTCTGACTGGTGTGAGGTGATATCTCATTGTGGTTTAGATTTGTATTTCCCTGATGCCAAGTGATGTGGAGCACTTTTTCATGTGTCTGTTGGCCATCTGGATGTCTTCTTTGCAGAAATGTCTGTTCATGTCTTCTGCCCATTTCTTGATTGGGTTATTTGTTCTTTGAGTGTTGAGTTTGATAAGTTCTTTATAGATTTTGGACACTAGCCCTTTATCTGATATGTCATTTGCAAATATCTTCTCCCAATCTGTCAGTTGTCTTTTGGTTTTGTTGACTGTTTCCTTTGCTGTGCAAAAGCTTTTGATCTTGATGAAATCCCAATAGTTTATTTTTGCCCTTGCTTCCCTTGCCTTTGGCGATGTTCCTAGGAAGATGTTGCTGCGGCTGAGGTCAAAGAGGTTGCTGCCTGTGTTCTCCTCAAGGATTTTGATGGATTCCTTTTTCACATTGAGGTCCTTCATCCATTTTGAGTCTATTTTCATGTGTGGTGTAAGGAAATGGTCTAATTTCATTTTTCTGCAAGTGGCTGTCCAATTTTCCCAACACCATTTATTCAAGAGGCTGTCTTTTTTCCATTGGACATTCTTTCCTGCTTTATCGAAGATTAGTTGACCATAGAGTTGAGGGTCTACTTCTGGGCTCTCTATTCTGTTCCATTGATCCATGTGTCTGTTTTTGTGCCAGTACCATACTGTGATGATGACAGCTTTGTAATAGAGCTTGAAGTCTATTTGATTATATTATAGGTCAGTTCATAGTTCTCATTTATACAGAAGTCTCATTTATATGATGTTAGCTATGTGCTTCTCTTCCCTGGCATATGGTAAAATCTCTCAATAAGTGTTGGCTTTTGATACTAGCAAAATAATAAATCCCACCCACTGACCAAACTTAGCAAAGCCTGGCTATTCTCAAAGCATATTGATTTTAACTTTTCCTTAAACAGGAAGACTCTCTCCAGAAAATTTCCCTAGAGACTAGAATTCCTAATAAGTTCAACCTGTTTTGTGTCTAAAAATCCACAAACTTGGTCCAAGAGAAGACTAGGACTGCGAGTTATCCTGCAGGTGTGAGGAGGAATGTAATGCCCAGAGTAGAGATTTAGCCCTTTTGCTAAATCTTCCCAGGGTAGTGTGGCCCGAGGCATCATCATTCACACACAGTATTCCCAGGTGTTGTCACAGTCTGGAGAAAATCATGTTGCAGTTCTGACAATGAGAAAAGGCCTTCATATCTCCAGGGCCTTGGAGTGTTGGGTCCAAGCCTAAGGGTGTGGCAGATGCTGTGTTCTGGCCACATTCTCTTGGCACCTACCATTTCTAAGCATGCCTGTTCTATGGCTTCTGTTGCTGGGACCGGCAAATCTTTGCTTAGGGCTCTCTCTGGCCATGGGAGCCCTGTCAGTTGAAATCTGGGGCAAAGTGGAAGTATAGGAGAGTTAGCTCTTGGGACTAAGGACTTGATGAATAAATGCCAAGCTCCTTCGCCCCTTAGGTGGGAAAACTCCAAGATGTCTTCTGCATCGTTTTCCAAAGTTTCCTGATGTGAGTGAGACCCCCTTTGCCCACAGTGGTGCCATGCTTGGTAATACTCTCTTCATCTGCTTCCATCTCTCTCTTCTTTCACTGCTCTATTCTCTTTACTGGTTTGCTAGGATCATCTCCCGGAAAAACTCAAATCCTTGTCTCAGAGGATCCTAGACTAAAACAAAGGATCCACTCACATTTCTTCATGTTCTCCATTAGCAATTATAACTTGCCCTGTAGGTGCTCATTCTCCAGAATCCCCCTTCTCTGTATCTCATAGGAAGGAGGGCAAGAAAGAGGGGACTTGACATCCTAACCATCCACTGTATGGGTAGTTTTAAATCCCTCATCTCATATATATCTCAGTGTTATGATGTAGTATTCCACTTTACAGGTAATGAAACTGAGGCCAGAGGATTAAGTATTTTGACTAAGGTAATACAGTTTCTAGATGGGAGAGATCGGAATTTATTCCAGGTTTTCTGACTTTTTGTCTAAAATGTTCTTGTTTCCTGTTTATTTCTAAAGCCAAGAACTGGTCAGGGAGGAATAATGTACATTTCTGCATTCCATGTTATACATTTTTTAAAAGAAGCATAAATCATATCAGATCAGATCAACTCAAAGGTTTCATGTAGCAAGTAGAATAAAATCTAACTCCAACCTGTGAAGTCCTGCATGTTTTGGCTCCTACTTATTTCTCTAATTTCAACTTATACCACTTGTCTTTCCCCATGCTGTTCTAGACAAACTGATCTTCCACGTGTTGCATGAAGGCACCAAGCTCAGTCTGAATGTGGTCTTTGTCCTTGCTGTTTCCTCAGTCTGGAATGTTCTTTATATCCTGTAGGGCTACCTCCTTGTCAGCATCCTAGTGTTTTGTGAATGTGACTTCCTCAGAGAATCCCTAACTGTTGTAGCCACCTGCTTCCAGCTCCCCTGTCCTAGCCCTGGCCCAGGCATTCTTTATCCATTTTTAAAAGAATTATATTTAATGCAGTTATTTCCTTCTTTGCTTGTTTTCTAATCCTACTAGCACGTAAGCTGATCAAGGGCAGCGACCTCTTGTCTTGTTCATCACCATTTCTCTGGGGCCTAGAACAATGCCTGGCACAGTTTTTGTCCATTGAATGAATAAATAAATGAAGGTAAGGCAGTAAAGAAGGAAAATTCTGAGCATGTATGAGAAAAGGCATTAAAACAAATTTTGTGAAAAACTAAGATTTATTTACCCAGCTCTTTATAATCAGCAGAATTAATATAACTTGAAAGCAAATGCATCTTGCTGACATTTTAGAACCTGTACGCATGCATTAATACCAATCAATTTAAGTGTGTGTTTCACAGCATGCCATGCATGTGAGAAATGCTGGAAAGGGAGAAGGTGGACAGCTTCTTAGCTTCCTTTTTTCTGGCACATTTAATATCATTCCAGTAAACTGGGCTCTGGGTTTAATTAAAGATTGTTCAGGGTGTGGAGCAGAGGTATGGAGAAAGTCTTAACAATCTTTTACATGTGGACTTTACTTAAAAACTTAAAAAAACAAAGGTATTATTGTGGTTAAAAGACCCACAGTTTGAATCGACCAAAATGCATTTTTTTGCCTTTCTTATCTCTTTTATTTTGATATTTGTAGCTTTGATCAATGAGCTTTTTAAGGGAATTAAGAGGTAGAAAGTGATATGCCTGTGCTCATGTATTTGTTTTAATAATATTGCTTGCTTTTCCTTATTATGAGATTTATCTATATTTATTAGAAAATTTGGAAATAAAGAAAACATAAAGAAGAAAGTAAAAATTATCTATAAGTCTGTTCAACAATGGCTGCTAACATTTTGATGTGCTTCACTCCAGTATTTTTTTTTAGGATTATGGATATCTATGTGTACTATAGTTCTTTAATTCTAAGATACACTATCTATTATAAATCCAGTTTGTTTTAGTTACGGTATTTCAAGACAAATAATGATACATTTCTTTTTTACTTAAAAATTGGCAATTACATGCCATTTTCTTCTCACAAAATTGAGACCAAGTTTCTTTCTCATTCTGAGTCTAAAGTTAATTTAAAATCACTTTTGGCCAACCATTGCTGTACAGATCATCCCTATTATGTGTCGTTTCCCATTATATGTGCTTCAAATGTTGACCCCTGAGACATCGTTATCTCCAGTCTAATGTAAAAATATATTTTAAAAATAACAGGATTTTATCTGCATTTTCTATTTGGTTAAACTCATAATTTCTTCTTTATTGAATTACACATCACAAGTTTCTCTTGAAATTCAGCCAGAAGCTTTTTGTCATGGATTTTCAGTGCCCAAATAATAGTCCTTCATAATGCATGAATCAGTCACACCAAATTCTTCCAGCTTTAAAGATTGCATGATATATTTGGAGAGACTGAGTACTGTTCCCATATGCATTGCAAGAAATGACAAGTATGTCACAATTTAATCTATTTGGCAGCTTATAAGTTCTTTTTGATATAAATTATTAAATGCATCCTAATTTAAAAAAATATCAAGCTGTGAAAAAACATGCACCATGAATCAAAGATGTATGGTATATGTGTAACAATATGAGGGTCTTTATTTCAGCATGGTGGTTTTCAACTCTGCTGCATTAGAATCACATGGATATTAAAAATAAATCTGTGCCAAAATCATAACCTCAGACTTTCCAGAGAGGCCCAGGGAGTAATATTTATTTTAAAAGCCACACACACAAAATGACACTTCCCAGAAATTCCAAGGAGTAGCCAGGATTGAGAACCACCATTTGAATAGCTGATAGATAAAGATTATTCTTAGGGTAGGACCTGTCCTTATTTGGGAAATGCCTTGATAAGCAGCCTGGGATAGGAGGCAGGTCCCAGAGAGGACTGTTGTCCAGAATCTCAGCTACAAAGTAGACAGTTAAGTGGCTTACATGGAAAATGATAGAATTTATTTTATTGTTCTTGAAGGAGGAGAGGTAGAGAGAAGGGAAGGTGGAGAAAAATGGGCCCATGAAATGCGCAGCTCAGTGATTTAACAGGCGAATAGCCAGTGGGCTGGCTAAAAATAATTTTTTTAAAAGATTTTATTTATTTACTTGACAGAGAGAGATCACAGTAGACAGAGAGGCAGGCAGAGCGAGAGAGGGAGGCAGGCTCCCTGCAGAGCAGAGAGCCTGATGCGGGGCTTGATCCCAGGACCCTGAATCATGACCTGAGCTGAAGGCAAAGGCTTAACCCACTGAGCCACCCAGGCGCCCTAAAAATAATTTTTTAAAAATGGTAATACTTTGTGTTCAATTTGAAATGGTTTGCATATTGTTAAATGAACTTCTCCATCTTCCAAATGCTTGATTCTATTATACTCTTGAATGCTTTGTGTGATTCCCACCCGCTTCCTCCCCCCGCCCCCCACTGATGGAAATTTAAGAAAGATCTAAGCTAAAAACTTAAACTCTGGGTTGATTCAGGACAGAACAGAGTAGGATTCTGGAGTTGAGATGACTGAATATATCACTCTTCAGAAATCTTAGAAGGGGTTTTACTTTTCCATAGGGCATGAAATTAGTTGTTTAAGCCAATTTAGTTCTATATGTAAATCCAGGGAATCTTCACTTGGCATGTAATTCAATGCACACAAACATGCCCCTTTATCTCTGTGTTCATATTTTAAAATAAATTGAACCATACTGCAAACCCAGTTTTGTATTCCTATTTCTTCATGTAATATAATGCCATAAATACTTCCCATATCATTAATTATTCTGAGAGAGTTTGAATTTTAATTAATAGTCCATCTTATAATCATACTATAATTTATTTAAATGTTATCTTAAGAGATATAGTGTAGGGTAATGTAAGAACTAAGATTCTGCTGCCAGAAGCTCTGTCCTCACTATGCCAGCTGTGTTGTTTGGGCAGGCATCCCCACACTGCTGCCTCCATTGCTGATACACAATATTATCCTTCACAAAAGGTTTTGTGGTTTCAATGGCTAAAAGTGTTGCACAATTGTTTTAAATTTGTTTCTTTGGTGATTAGCATGTTTGAACCCCATTTTACCACTATTAACATTTTATCAATTTATTATGATCCATTTTTCCACATTAAAATGTTAATTTAAGGGGTGCCTGGGTGGCTCAGTGGTTTAAAGCCTCTGTCTTCGGCTCGGGTCATGACCCCAGGGTACTGGGATCGAGCCCCGCATCGGGATCTCTGCTCAGCAGGGAGCCTGTTTCCCTCTCTCTGCCCACCTCTCTGCTTATCTCTGTCTGTGAAATAAATAAATAAAATCTTTAAAAAAAAGTATTTAAAATGTTAATTTGATAGATATATGTTCCTGTTGCTCTGATGACAATGAAAAGTTATAAATTGTTGGAGAGAAAGCAGATCTGCCTCAAAGAAATCATGTTGGTTTGTCAAATAATTTACATGCCTACTTCTCTGAGAGCAAGTATCAAGTGGAATCAAAGCCACCTGAAGATATCCCGATGAAAAATCTAGCCAAGAACAAGGTAGAGAAATACTTGTGAGAAGAAAAGCAGAAAACTAGAGAGCTTCCAGTTGCTCAGAGGGTCATATTAGGATCCTTTTAGGGAGTGATTTAGAATAACTGAGCATCATCAGCTTCATATCAGTGATGATCACAGCACAGGAGGTGCTGGGTACCCACCTGCCAGACAGTCTGGCCAAGTTTACTGGGCTGTGTGTGGAAACCATGGAAAATGGCTTATACTCAGTCTAATGGCTGCTTCTCAGCATATCCTTTCATTAACAAAATCATCATAACAACTATAATTGATGTGTTTTTGAGTGGAGGCGGGAGAGTATATTAAAAAGAGAAGGTTATGCTCCTCACTTTCATTCTTTAAAGGAAAATCAAGATGATATTTTCTAAGTGTTTTAAAAGGTCATTTATGGAGAAAGTTTGCTGGTCATCCCAAGATGGCAGTACTCATGTCAGGCTGTGGAATATTCCTGTGGCTTTCTTCCATCTCTCTGTCCTCGAGGTACCTGTTCACCCACATCATGTCTGCAGAGATGTCCTGATGAGAAAGAGTCACTTTTGGTGCATCTGTGAGCCCGAGAATGAGAAAAGGTTGATAGGAAAACAGAGGAATTGGCAGCTACATTTAGGTGAGAGGGAGCAAAGGAGGAGAGCAATCAGAAGATGGGGAGATTATGAGATGTTAGAATAAAAATCCTCTCTGACTTAGCTGGCCAGGCAGCCAAGGATGTGAGCTAAAGGAGGAAAAGATGGTGAATGGACTTTCAGTTCAAAAAAGAGGGCTGAGGCAGAATGAGAAGCTTTTTAAAGAGGCGGTGGATGGTCCCAGAGAGACCTAGATACCATTTGACTCTGTTAAAGATACTTGGAGAATATAGATTTTACTTAAAAATAGCCAAGCCGTACGGGTCAGGCTTCAGCTCAGGGGAGAGGAAAGAGGAGGGCCATGGCAGAGATCAACAGCCTTGGAAACAAATGGTTTCCTTCCAACCAAAAGGCATGATCAGAGAATAAGAAATAAGGAGCTGCAAGGGTGGAACTTCTGAAAGGGAAGAACTGGAGGAATAAGGTGGATGGTTTAACAAAGCCGCGGCATCCAACAAGAAGTCTGGAAATGGTGGTTGCAGCTGTGCATTATTGGGGTTTAACAGAAATAATTTATTTTTATTTTGGTATCTTTCAAACCCACAGGAAAGACCCCTTCCTTTCTGTTTATACACTCGTACTTTTGACAAAGTATCAAAAAGAAGGTCGCAGCCACTACAAGTTGCCCCTAAGTATATAGGGTATACTTCCCAAGTACTGGGCCAGTTTCTATGAAACCACAGCCCTATCACAGTACCTGAGGAAAAAACATTAATTCAATACCATTATCAACAGAGTCCAAGCTCAAATTTCCCCAACTGTCCCTAAAAGTTTTTTGTAGCTCTTTCTCCCCATACCCCCAAATCTAGGATCCAATCGAGGTTCACCATAGCATTTGGCAGTAGTGTCTTTTGTAGTCTCCCCCAGTCTAAGAGGCTCATTACCTTTCTCTGGTTTGTTGTTGCTTTCCTTGTTTCTTAAAGTCAGGCTTTTTGAGGGATCATTTACATAATTATCAATATTTTACAAGTTTACTCCTTGTGGTATACAGGAGTTTGTCAAAGCTATAATTATGTACAATTATGTTACTACCACCACAGTCTAGATAAAGAATGCTTTCGTCTTCCTGCAAAATTCTTTCCTGTCCTTTTGCTGTCAGACCATCCCCTCTCTGAGTCCCTGACAACCATTCATCTGTTTTTTTGTTCCTATCATCTTGCCTTTGCCAGAATTGTGACCATCCTAGCTCTCCTTGGTAAAGATTCATTTTTTCCCTTTGTAATGAATAAGTGAATTTGGATAGGAGATTACTCAAAGTAATCTCCTATCCAAATTCACTTATGTGAGTTATTCACTTATGTGAATTATTCACTTATGTGAGTATTTTGTTCTCCAAGAGACTTTTGTTCTTTTCACTTTAACTTTTACTGATGATTTTGCCTGAATCAGTTCTTATATTGTATTTCAGAGTGGTGATTTTACATTTTATCATTTGTTCCTTGTTTTTTTTTTTTAGCTGGTATTCTTCCTTAGAGAGGAGTTTTTCTCTTTTTTTTTTTAACCCCTCCACTTTATTTTGAATATCATGATGGACTTACATTTTCCCATGTATTTTAATTCATTGCTATCATTGTTCTTTTTTGACTATCAATTATGACCAGTGGCTGTCCCCTTGGGAGAGCATCTGGGCTCACAAATTTTTAAGTACTTACTTACTTTTTAGTACAAGATATTCCAGGATCGTCTTGTATTTTTCCAGACCTGGAATCAGCCACTTCTCCTAGGAGCATTGGTGACTTTTTCCTAGAGGATAGTACAAGTACTAAGCGCTAATTGTGCCTCATCACTATTGAGATTTATTTCTCCTAGTGTCTTCTCAGTGTACCATTAGGATTATATTTTTGTTGATAACTCAAATTCAAAATCAAATAGACCCTTGCCAGCTCCTATATATTTTTCTCTTTCCCTTTCTTTAAGCAAATACCCAGGTTCTCAACATAATAAATATATTTTAAAATTTTCTCTATCCTAGAAAACACAAAATGGTTTCAGAATTAAAATATCATTCCACTGCCAAGAATAGTGGAATTTACTCTACTAAGTAAAATTTAAGACTTAGGGAATATCCGGAGGAAAGACCCTTTCTAGGGGGGCTCAGGTGAACTTCAGTGCAGGTTCTAGATTGTACTGAGTTTATAAGCAGGGTAGGACTTGGGAGGACCTCCAGTCTTCTCAGATAGGTAGAGAAGGATCTGTAATTGATTTTATAAATTATTTGTAAATGATTCATTGATATATATATATATCTTCAATACTCTAATCAAGTTTTATACTCCAATAAACTGAATATTATAACTTGAGATATTATATGTCTATTAATATTTCTTGTTTTATAGATTGCTTTGATATTAGTTTATTAGTATACTAATACTATTAGTATATATTATATGTTAGTATATATTAGATATTAGTATAGCAACACCAGGTTTTGTTTTTGCATCCTTTTACTATTAAACTTTCTATATCCTGCTACTTAATGTGTCTCCTATAGGTGATGGGTATATCTATTCTTTGGCAGTGGTGATGGTTACATGGGTGTATACTTACCTCCAAATTCATCAAGTTGTATACATTAAATATGTTGAGCTTTTCACATGTCAATAATACCTCAATTAAGTGGCTTAGTAATTTATCTCCTATAAGTGTCTTATATATATATTTTAAAGATTTGATTAATTTATTTATTTGAGAGAGAGAGAGAGAGCATGTGCAAGTGCCCATGGTGGGGAGGAGAAGAGGGGGAGGGAGAGGGAGAGAATCTCTAGCAGACTCCATGTTGAACAGAGCTGGGTAGGGTGCTCTCTCTCATTACCCTGAGATCTTAACCTGAGCCAAAACCAAGAGTCATTTGTTTAACTGACTGAGCCACCCAGGTGTCCCAGCATATAGTTATTTTTTAAATCTATTTTCCTCAATCTTTTTAAAAAATATTTTATTTATTTATTTGACAGAGAGAGATCACAAGTAGGCAGAGAGAGAGAGAAGAGGAAGCAGGCTCCCTGCCAAGCAGAGAGCCTGATTCAGGGCTCGATCCCAGGACCCTGAGATCATGACCTGAGCCAAAGGCAGAGGCTTAACCCACTGAGCCACCCAGGTGCCCCTATTTTCCTCAAACTTTAGCCTTTAAAGGTTTAATTCATTTTCATTTAATGCAATTACTAATACATTTGAGCTTAAATCTATCATTTGACTATTTCCTATCTGTTCAACTGGCCTTAATGTTTTGTTGTGGCTGTTTCTGTTGTTTTTTTTTCTCCATCTGTGTTGTGTTATAATGTTGTCTCTTGCAATGTCTAATTTTTCAGTTAATGTCAGTCATTATGAATAAAAATGGTAGAGGTAATTTGAAGCTCTGAATGATGTTATATTTCTCCATTACTTTTGTTTCTGGTAGCAATTAAAATAGAGGACAAATTATCTTACCATAACTAGGAAATGAGCTGATCCAAATTTGGGCTTTGATCTTTTAAGTGCTGCTCTATTTTTGGTTCACCTTTACTTCAAGGGTATATATACTTTGGGGACCCCAAATTAAAACTTAGGGTTTACCAGAATCTCTCTCTTTTTGGTGGATCCTGAACTCCATTTTTTTTTTTCATTCTTAGCTCTTTGAAATAGCTTCCCTTCTCAGCCTCTGAAATGCAGCTTTCAAATCAACAAATGACTTAAGGGGAAAACTGGTGTCAAGTGTTGGACTCACCCTCCTGCCACAGCTTTGTCTCCACATTTCCCTTTTACTGAAATAATTCTGTACTTCTCTGATGACTTACACTGTTAATACCCCCATGTCCAGATTTTTCAGTTAGGGAGAGATGGAGGGAGAGAGGAGAGAGAGAGAGGGAGGTGGAGTGTTGATCTGCAACAAGCTATTTGTTTTATTACTAATTATCCAATTCCAGGGATGGAGTGGGAAGTGAGTTTTTTCCTCATGTAAGTAGTTTGTCACACTTTTGGATGTTTGACCTAAAAGTACCTTCTTAGCTTTAGGCTCTCTTCATCCTATGTGACAGTGCTCACTTCTTTTAAAGTTAGAATTTTGGCTTGTGAGCTGAGGTGATAGAGGCAGAACTGGAAGTCACTATGTAAGTATCTAGAGGAACTACTAACCATTTTAGATAGAGTCCAAAGTCAAATCAGCGGTATCAGCAGGGCAAACTGGTATCAGTGCCCAGCAGTGGTGGTAGGGTTTTTGTTTTTTGTTTTGTGAGAGCAGAATATACTTTTGAGGTGTTATTCCTGGTTGCAGAGCCTCCAAATCTAATTTTCAACCTTGTTGGTAATGAATGATATAAATTGTTCAAACAAATTCCTTTTATATGTAAAATAGGTAGGATTGGTTGTTTGCAGCTAAGAATCCTGATTTGATATATGAGCTTTAGACAGACTGACTCACGGGGGTATAAACATAAGGAACTTTACTGGCACTTATTAACCTTTGAGAATCAGAGGTAAAGGAAGGACAGGCTCCCTAGCCTGATGGTGGTTTAGGTATGCTGACATTAAAGAAGTAATGGAGTAATATTAACATCACATGGTGTTTCAGGAAAAAATAGTTTTTTCTTTATGTGGCAAGGGAGGAAGATCAATTCTATTGATGAATCTTAGTAGACGCAGCAGTGTTACTTTGGGTCCTCCAGGAAGCAGATGGCAAGAAAGAATTAGAAGTGCATGAAATTTGTTGGGGGAAGTGTCTGTGAAGGATGAGTGGGAAGAGTAAGTGTGGAGAACCTCAGAATATAATGCACATCTGATACCTGTCGAAGGAAAGAAGGAAGTTCATTTGACTAGGAAGTCAGACTGTAGTGCAGTTCTGAGGAACTCTAGTGCAAAGACTGTCCATTAATGGAGTCCTATGTTGGTCAAGAATGGCTGCCTTTTATAACCCATTGTGTCCAGTGATTGGCTAGGAATAACTCTGGGATAGCATGAGCTTAGCATGAACCTTGTAATAGATCCTGATGGTATGATAGCTGGAGGCTGTCAGCCTACCACTTTGTAAGAGTAGGTTGTCTCTTGAGGGGAGATCTGGGTAGTGCAGTCCCATATGTGTGTCTGTCACACATTACTACCAAGTTTTGGGGGAGTGTGTTCAATTGCCTTAGATGATCCAGGGGATATACTGTTCAGACACAAGTACTTCACCACTCCTTTGAAATATGTATTAAAAGGCAATCAAACTCTGGCATTTTGAATATAATTAAGTTCAGACTGCTATATCAAGTTTCTAATCTTGAATTTAGGGGATAAAGCTTTAACTTCATCAGGCAACTATTCAGTAATGAAAAAAATGAACAGCTAATACAGAATGACTTTACTTATAATTAGGGTAGAAAGGGAGAACATGTTCTAAACTCCAGGGAAATGGGCATCAAAATCTTATTATATGCATTTGATGAATTTTGATGAATGCATATACCTGTGTTTATATCTTCTCCAGCACTTGGGATTGTCAGCGTTTTTAATTTTAGTCATTCAAATGAGTAGGCAGTGATGTTTCTTTGTAGTATTAATTTGCATTTCCCTGATGAATAATAATGATGAACACCTTTTTATGGGCTTATTGCTCTTCATATATTTTCTCTGGTGAAGTATCTTTTCATATCTTTTGTCCATCTTTTATTGCATTGCCTTCTTATTTAGTTGTAAGAATTATTTATATTCCAGATACAAGTCTTTTGTTAGATATATGTTCTGTGAATAATTTCTCCCATAGTGTGATTTACTTTTTTATTATTTTATCAACTGTGTCTTTGTCTTCCAAGAAACAAAATTTTTTAGTTATGATACAGTCCAATTTATCAATATTTTATAGCTCAGGTGTTTTACAACTAATCTAAGGAATCTTTGTGCTCACCCCTAGTCAAAAAGATTTTTGTCCTATGTTTTATTTTGGAAGTATTATATTTTTAGCTTTTACATTTAAGTCTAAGATCCATCTTGAGTTAATTTTTATATATCTTATAAAATGAGGGTTGATGCTTATTTTTTCTCAAGTGGATATCTATTGTTCCAGCATTAGTTTTTGAATAAACTTTACTTTCCTCATTGAATTGCCTTAGAATCTTTGTAAAAAATCAATTGACCCAGGGAGTCAAGATGGCGGAGAAGTAGCAGGCTGAGACTACATCAGGTAGCAAGAGATCAGCTAGATAGCTTATCAAACCATTGCAAACACCTACAAATCCAACGGGAGATTGAACAGAAGAAGAACAGCAATTCTAGAAACAGAAAATAGACCACTTTCTGAAAGGTAGGACTGTTGGAGAAATGAATCCACAGCAACGGGAAGATAGACCGCGGGGGGAGGGGCCAGCTCCTGGCAAGCGGCGGAGCAACGGAGCACTAAATCAGGACTTTTAAAAGTCTGCTCCACTGAGGGACATCACTCCAGAGGCTAAACCGGGGTAAAGTGCATGCGGGGTCAGCATGGCCCCAGGTCCCGCAATATCACAGAAGGATCGGGGGTGTCTGAGTGTTGCAGAGCTCGCAGGTATTAGAGCGGGGAAGCCAGCTATAGAGACAGAGCCAAGGAGTTAGCTCTCAGCTCGGGGTTACCTTGAACCAGTCACAGGCTGGGTGAGCTCAGAGCATGGCCAGAGGACAGGGAGACAGGAGTGATTGAACGCTTTTCTCTGAGAGCACACTGAGAAGTGGGGCCCCAAGCTCTCTGCTCCTCTGGGCTGGAGATTGGGAGGCTGCCATTTTCACTACCGTCCTCCAGAACTCTATGGAAAGCATTCAGGGAACAAAAACTCCCAAAAGCAAATCCGAGCGGATTACTTATCTGGTAAGGGTGGTGCAATTCTGCCTCGGGCAAAGACACTTGAGAATCACTACAACAGGCCCCTCCCCAAGAAGATCAATAAGAAATCCAGCCAAGACCAAGTTCACTTACCAAGGAGAGCAGCAGAATTCCAGAGGAGGAGAAAGCAAAGCATGGAACTCATGGCGTTCTCCCCATGATTCTTTAGTCTTGCAGTTAATTTAATTTATTTTAATTATATTTTTTCTTCTGCTAAATTTTTTTTTAACTTTTACCCTTTTGTTTTTTAACTAGTTTATCTTAAAAATACCTTTCATAAAAAAGAAATAATCTTTTTTGAACCTTCATTATCATAGTCATATTTTATCCTTCATTGTATTTAACTTTATTTTTTGTATACACATAGGGTTTTTTCTTCTAAAAATTTTGGGGTACCACTTCTTCTAATAGATCAAAATATACCCTAAATCTAGCTCTGGGCTTGTTCTAGTCTCCAGCCTGAGCAAATTCTCTCCACTTTCTTTTCCTTTATTCTCCCAACCAACTTACTTTATCAACGCCTTTTTTAGAAATTTAAAAAAAAATTTTCTTTTCATCGTTATAGGTATATTCCATCCCTTTCTTTGTGTTTACCCTTATATATGTTTTTCATTCTTTAAAACTTTGGGAGGTAGTTTCTTCTAAGAGACCAAAATACTCCCAAAATTAAGTGGGTGACCCTGTTCTAGTCACCAGTCTAATATATATATATATATATATATATATATATATATATATATATATTCTTTTTTATATTTTTTCTTTATTTTCTTTTTTTAATTTTTTTCTCTGAACTTCTTTTTATCCCCTTTCTCCCCCTTCCCCCCCACAATTTGGGGTCTCTTCTGATTTGGCTAAGGCACATTTTCCTGGGGTCTTTGCCACCCTTTTAGTATTTTATTTGCTCCTTCACATACTCTTATCCAGACAAAATGACAAGGAGGAAAAACTCACCACCAAAAAAAAAGAACAAGAGGCAGTACCAAAGGCTAGGGACCTAATCAATATGGACATGGGTAATATGTCAGATCTAGAGTTCAGAATTATGATTCTCAAGGTTCTAGCTGGGCTCGAAAAAGGCATGGAAGACATTAGAGAAACCCTCTCTGGAGATATAAAAGCCCTTTCTGGAGAAATAAAAGAACTAAATTTCTAACCAAGTTGAAATTAAAAAAAGCTATTAATGAGGTGCAATAAAAAAATGGAGGCTATTACTGCTAGGATAAACGAGGCAGAAGAAAGAATTAGTGATATAGAAGACCAAATGACAGAGAATAAAGAAGCTGAGCAAAAGAGAGACAAACAAATACAGGACCATGAGGGGAGAATTCGAGAGATAAGTGACACCATAAGATGAAACAACATTAGAATAATTGGGATTCTAGAAGAATAAAGAGAGAGAGGAGCAGAAGGTATATTGGAGAGAATTATTGTAGAGAATTTCCCTAATATGGCAAAGGGAACAAGCATCAAAATCCAGGAAGGGCAGAGAACCCCCCTCAAAATCAATAAGAATAGGTACACACCCCATCACCTAATAGTAAAATTTACAAGTCTTAGCGACAAAGAGAAAATCCTGAAAACGGACCAGGAAAAGAAGTCTGTAACATACAATGGTAAAAATATTAGATTGGCAGCAGACTTATCCACAGAAACCTGACAGGCCAGAAAGAACTGGCATGATATATTCAGAGCACTAAACAAGAAAAACATGCAGCCAAGAATACTATATCCAGCTAGGCTATCATTGAAAATAGAAGGAGAGATAAAAAGCTTCCAGGACAAACAAAAACTGAAAGAATTTGCAAACACCAAACCAGCTCTACAGAAAATATTGAAAGGGGTCCTCTAAGCAAAAAGACACCCTAAAAGTAGTAGGCCAGAAAGGAACAGAGACAATATACAGTAACAGTCACCTTACAGGCAATACAATGGCACTAAATTCATATCTCTCAATAGTTACCCTGAATGTTAATGGGCTAAATGCCCCAATCAAAAGACACAGGGTATCAGAATGGATAAAAAAACAAAACCCACCAATATGCTGCCTACAAGAAACTCATTTTAGACCCAAAGACACCTCCAGATATAAAGTAAGGGGGTGGAAAACAATTTACCATGCTAATGGACATCAGAAGAAAGCTGGGGTGGCAATCCTTATATCAGATCAATTAGACTTTAAGCCAAAGACTATAATCAGAGATGAGGAAGGACACTATATCATACTCAAAGGGTCTGTCCAATAAGAAGATCTAACAATTTTAAATATCTATGCCCCTAACATGGGAGCAGCCAACTATATAAACCAATTAATAACAAAATCAAAGAAATACATCGACAATAATACAATAATAGTAGGGGACTTTAACACTCCCCTCACTGAAATGGACAGATCATCCAAGCAAAAGATCAACAAGGAAATAAAGGCCTTAAATGACACACTGGACCAGATGGACATCACAGCTATATTCAGAACATTTCATCCCAAAGCAACAGAATACACATTCTTCTCTAGTGCACATGGAACATTCTCCAGAATAGATCACATCCTGGGCCATAAATCAGGTCTCAACTGGTATCAAAGGATTGGGATCATTCCCTGCATATTTTCAGACCACAAGGCTCTGAAGCTAGAACTCAATCACAAGAGGAAAGATGGAAAGAACCCAAATACATGGAGACTAAACAGCATCCTTCTAAAGAATGAATAAGTCAACCAGAAAATGAAAGAAGAATTGAAAAAATTCATGGAAACAAATGATAATGAAAACAATGGTTCAAAATCTGTGGGACACAGCAAAGGCAGTCCTGAGAGGAAAATATATAGC
>PISX010021805.1:0-33060 GCA_004024625.1 Mellivora capensis
CCAGCTACCTGGCCCTGAACCGGCTGCTCCCTGTGGCTGAGCTGGAAGGAAAGCAGTCCCCACTGTCCTCCCCCACAGGCACTTTGCTGTAGATTATTGGGAAGCTCAGGCAATGTTAATTATTCTAATACCAGCTAACATGTATTTAGCACTTACTCTGTGTCAGTCACTTACAAATATCCTCACCAAAATATTGATTAAAAAAAAAACAAAAAAACAAAAAAAACCACATATGTGCTCTGGATAGAAAGATGAGCCCTCAAAGCTCCTCAGAGCTCCTCTTACCTAGGAGGGTCAGGCAGACACATGGGCTCTGGTCAGGGATCCCCACTTCAGTTTGTGGCTTGAGACAAGTCCTACTCACACTCCACCTCCTCAAGAGGCATCATTGAGGCTCTCCTGTGGGGGTCCAGGTGGGCAGCGGAGCCCAGGATTTCTTCTGGTTCATTGTCACCATCCACAAAACATAAATATGGCACTGTTTAATGTTTTTGAAATGAAAATATACAGTATCTTTTTCATTTTGATTAGGGAAAAGGCTTTTTATTTTTATTTTTTTGAAGATTTTATTTTATTTATTTATTTGTCAGAGAGAGAGAGCTCAAGCAGGCAGAGTGACTGAGGGAGAAGCAGACTCCCTGCTGAGCAGGGAGCCTGATGTGGGTTTTGATCCCAGGACCTTGGGATCATGACCTGAGCCGAAGGCAGATGCATAACCGACTGAGCTATCCAGGCATCCCAGGAAAAGGCTTTTTAAACAAAAATCAGAAATGATCAACATAAAAGAATGATATACCTAATTATCTTAAAATTAATAATTTTTTAAAGATTTATTTATTTGAGTGAGAGTGCGTGCATGAGCGTGCACGTATGCGCATGTTGGGGGAGAAGAAGAGGGAGGAGAGAGAGACTCAAGCAGACTCCCCACTGAGAGCTGAGCCTGATGCAGGGCTTGATCCCATGACCATAGGATCATGACCTGGGTTGACACCAAGGTCTGGATGCTTCACTGACTGAGCCGCCCAGATGCCCTTAAAAAGTTAAGAATTTCTACTTATCAAAAGACAGTGTAAGTATCTTTAAAAATCACAAACTGTGAGAAGATATTTAGGACACACATAATGATTCAAGTGTTAATATCAAAATATATTTAAAATTTCTGCAGGACAATAGATAAAGTAGAAAAATGGGCAAAAGATGGGGACAATTTACTGTAAAGGGGAAAAGAAGTGGCCAATAAACATGTGAAGACCTAGTCTATTACATTATTGATCAGACTGGCAAAATTAAGGAGCCTGATCATATGAAATGGCAGGAAGGATATGAGCCAAGAACTCATCTGACTCACTGCTGGTGGAACATGATCTGACACAACTGCTTTAGTTAAACAACATTCATGTTTTCTTGTAATCTGAATATTTGCATACCCTGTGATTGATCAGAAGTGATTCTCTTCTTAGATATATACTCAAGAAAAACTCTTTGACACGTGCGCCTGGAGAAAATATTTACAGCAGCACTATTTTTAATATGAAAAAACTGGAAACAATCCAAATTCCCATTGAATTCCCAGTGAAAAAGAATAGATTATAGGTGGACCTTATAGATTATAGGTGGACCCTCTGAATTTTCTTTAGAGAAGATTCATACCGCAAGGGATGGTTTTAGAATGAAGATCTATGCTGGGTGTGGAAGCAGGTTCCCATGTGTTGGAGAGAGGCATGAGCTGTCAGCTGTCAACACCTCAAAACGCTATCAGTAAAATGTGTTGAACCAGAAGAGTGAAGTGTATTAAATTTCCCGCACTCAGAGCTCCATCTTGACAGTCTCGTATGGTCTCAGAAAGAGAACGTCGAGGGAGGATATTCATAGGATTTTAATACCCAGGCTGGCAGACTTTAAGGTGGGTCTGTGTGATGGTTAATTTTATGTGTGAACTCAATTGGACAGGGGTGTCCAAATTAAACACTATTGCTATGTATGTCTGTGAGAGTGTTTCCAGGTGAGATTAACATCTGGGGGTGGGGAGGGGAAGAGGGAGAGGAAGGGAGAATCTCAGAGTCCCCGCTGAGCACGAAGCCCAGTGCAGATACAGGGCTCCAGGCGGGGCTCAGTTTCACGACCCCGAGCTCAGGACCCTGAGCTCATGACCTGAATGGAAATCAAGAGTTGCACATGTAACCGTCCAGCCGACTGAGCCTCCCAGGCAGCCTGAGGTGAACATTTGAGAGTGAACTCAGTGAAGTAGACTGCCCTCTCGTGCATCTGTTTCACTGAGGGCCTGAATATAAAAAGGAGGTAGAGGAAGGAGGAATTTGTCCCCTTTTTTACTTGCGTCATTGATTGAGCTGGGACATCTTATCTCATCTTTTCCAGCCCTTGGACTGGGATTTATACCATGAGTGCCCCTGATTCTTTGGTCTTTGGATTGGGACTAAACTATACCACCAGCTCTTCTGAGTCTCCAGTGCGTAGACAGCAGACAGGGGACTTCTCAGCCTCCATAATCATGTGAGCCAGTTCCTCATAATAAATATCTTATCTATCTATCCATCTGTTTATCTGTCCGTCATCATCATCTCTTTGTCATTTCCGCTGGGTCTGTTTCCCTGGAGAACCCTGCCTAAGACAGCCCACTCTACAGGGTACTGATTGGTAATGGGACAAGTTTATATCATAATAGCTTCAGACTGGTGGGCACAGAGAGCCCAAGGTCTTGAAGAGAGTGTTAATGGGCAAACTGTAAGTCCTGAGAAGTAAGTTTTTATGGTTGGTTTACAGAGCTGTGTTCCTGGGGCAGTGATTCCTTGGAGCAAGCGTCTGATATATTTTCGCTTGATGCTAACACATTGTTCAGCAGGAATGAGAAAGTATGTTTGTTCCGAATGTTTAGCCCAGAAAGAGTAAAACGTGTTTATTCTCAGAATTGTCTGGCACAGCAATAAAGTACGTTGGTTTCAGTTATTTCTCTTCCCCCTTTGATAGTTTTTCAGCCTAGCTGGAGGATAAACCACGGCCTTCTGGGGACATGATCAATCCTGATCTCTACCACTGTTTCCTGTGTCATGGGTACAGCTAGAGTATCTCATGGGAGGCATTCCAACCTTTGTAGGTGTCCGAGGTGCTTGTGTGTTTCATTAGAAGATCACTTGTTGGATCCTTTGATTGGACAGTAGCTGTGTAGCAGCCCTAAAAACTGGAGACCACACACCTGAGCCCTGCAGTGAAGACAAACACTGTGAGAAGGACAGTGGTCAGAGTGTGTAGTCCACATCAAAGCCAAATTAAACCCTATACCCAAGTTAAATGAAAAGAAGATCTCATCCCTAGTCTGAAGAATTACATGAGAATATTCCCTCAATTAGTTCATTTCGTGATTATTTTTCTTTTCCAGAACTTTTGGTCATATTAAAAAATCCAAGAGAGGGGTACCTAGGTGGCTCAGTCAGTTAAGCGTCCGACGCTTGGTTTCGGCTCAGGCCATGATCTCAGAGTCCTGGGATCGAGCCCTGGGTTGGGCTCTGCACTCAGCACGGAGAGTGATTGTACCTCTCCCTCTGCTTCACCCCCCACCCCCCAGTCTCTCTCTTGCTCTGTCAAATGAATAAATAAAAAATCTTTTAGAAAAATCCAAGAGAGATCTGTAGATATGTAAGCAAAATATTCTTTTCATCAGAAAGTACAAGTTCTACCTTGAGAGGCCAGTCACATCTAAACAGCTCTATTTTGAACCACTACCCATGCACTTTCATAAACTCCTCTTGAGTCAAGACTATCCTGAAGACATAAATCAGTGTATAGAGAAAACAGATTCCTATACAATTTATGAGTCATAGCCAATATATTTTTGTGCTACAAATCCCAAACCAGTCATTAGGGACAATCTGATGATATATTCCAGCCAAAACATAACTGGGGATAGGCTACCATCTCAGAGCTTGATAAAATTTGAAACCACTCATCAAGTGTGGCTCTGAGCCAGGTGGTGGACATTTTAGAATATAGATCAAGCAAAATAGATTTCAAGCAGAAAAGCACAGGTTTGAGCCTAAGGAGGGCACCTCCACTTTCTTATAAGGTCTGTAAAAGTGAGATAGCCTTGAAATATACAGCAATTGTTCCTGCTCTTTTACTGACTTTCTTTTTGTAAAAGTTCTATTATATAAGGCAACTCCTATGAAAAGCACTTGAATGCTGTTTCTGGGGAGACAGAAAATTCTCCCTTTTAGGTAGAATATTACAGAGGATTTTAGATTTCTGTCTGGCTGTCCTGTTGTGTTGCTTGCAATCTTAAAAATACTTAGTCGTTGAGTCCAATTACCAAGAGATCCAACTGCCTTATTAAAAGAAAGTGCTATAAAAGGAAGATGGTAGCACAGAAAGAAAAGTGAATATAAACCAAATGGTTCATTTTCTCATATATTTTGGCTACATCATTAATAAATTATATTTCTGTATTTGACTCATACCAAAGAGTGATTAAGGATGCAAAATTATGTATTAATGGTAAGGATCTTACAAGCACCAGAGTTAACGAACAAAAAGTGTCAGTTATTAATTCCCCAAACCTTACTGTATATAAAGACTAAAGAAAATAATAAAAGCATTCAGATTAAAGCTTGAGAATCCATGGCTCCAGTTATCTGAATCTTGTTCTGTGGCTCTTGGGTTGAGTCTGTCCACTGCAGGCAGATGTCTACTTGATCTGAAAGTCTTTGAGAGAAACTTTTTTCTTCCGGTGGTTATGCACTTTTAGAGAATTTCAAATAGTCTTAAGCTTGAGGTCTGTATACAGATTTTCAATGATTGGAAAATGTTGCATGTCTTTTTTTTTTTCAAGGGTGGGGGAGGCAAGTGTATATTCAAGGATCAAACCTTTGAGATTTTCCTGCTGTGCTACTTAACAGTATCTGCTAAGATCATGTCCATAAGATTTTGAAGGTCATTTCTCTCCGATGTCTCTTAAGAAAATCAGTTTTCCAGGTTTTACATTATGCAGGTCTTGTTTAGGAGAATACTGAGCAAAGGGTGTGCATGTGCATGGATGACTGGATTTATTATGTGAATCTTTTGCAGTATTTGTCCAAGTTTGCTTCCTAGAGAGAACAGTCTAGAATCAGAGATAAAATTACTACAGGAATGGGTGGACCTGCTACTAACTCATTCAGAAGTGGCATTGGGCCCCAGAAAGAGTTGTCTACATTGTCACTGAAGTCAAAGGTAACACCTAGGTGATAGAAGTTCATGTGTCTCTGAAAACGATGCAAACTTTAGCCTAAGAATGCTCCTGTTATTTCTATATTTTCTTAAGATTGAAGGCAATGAGAGCAGTGAAATTTCTGTGTAAGTGGTAAGGCTTTGCAAAACTTTTCTAGGGAGGAGGGCACACATTTTAATGTGACTTCATTAGCAATAGGTTGGAATTCTCCAGACTGAAAACAAAGAATCAAATAAAATTTCTACTACTGCAAGAGCTATATCTCTTTGGCAAGAAGAAGCATCAGACCGTCCCAAGAATAAGCAAACAATGACCAGGAAGTGTTCAAAACCCACTGTGGAAGGTGGTTGAGTGCAAGGCATTCACACATGTCCAGAGAGAGCCTGGGGCTTGGGCTCTTATCCCTGTCCCACTCTCTGTAGATTTGCTAGGATAAGGCTGGTGATAAGTGAGGTGAAGACCGATGGGTAGCCAGCAGTCTTGGTTGAATACAGTGGCCAATTTGGCTTTGATTTCATATAATTTAAGCCAGTTACTTAACAAATAAACAAGATCAAATAGCGATGATAAGCATTAGAGAGGGAGGAAGGGACAATACTCCAGAGTTATCTAAAATGTCCAATTATCAACAAAAAACAATTGGGCCTACAAAGAAAAAAGAATGTATGACTCACACACAGGAGGAAAACAAACAAACAAACAAACAAACCAGGCAACAGAAACTACCTGTGAGAGGAACTAGATGTCACATTTAACAGATCAAGATTTTAAAATAGCCATTATAGACACGTTCAAAGACTAAGGGAAATCATGCTTAAAGAGGTACAGAAAGATATGATGACAAGGTCTAATCAAACTGAGACTGTCAAAAGACAGAGATCATACAAGAGAACCAAATGGAACTTTGAGAGTTGAAAATAAAATAACTGAAATGAAGAATTCACTAAGATGTGCTCAACAGTGGGTTTGAATTGGCAGAATTACCAAAATTGAACACAATTGGACAGTGATTATATAATCTGAAAGAAAGAGAAAATGAAAAAGAGCCTCAGGAAAATGAGGAACATATTTACATGCACCAACGTATGCATAATGGGAATACCTAAAGGAGGGGAGCGAGAAATTGGAGCAGAAAAATATACAGAGAAAGAATAGCTAGAAACTTCTCAAATTCAATGAAAAAACACAAATCTATATATCCAAGAAGCTTAACAAACTCCAAGTAGGAAAAAAAACAACAACTATGTATCTCAACATATCATAATCAACTATCAAAAGCCAAATAAAAAGAAAATTTTGAAAACGAGAAAAATGGTTATACACACACACATGCTTGCACACACACATGGGAAGTCCAGTAAGATTAACCACTAAGAAAGTCAAACAATATAGTGAGAAATCACTGAGGAATTAAAACATTACACTAGAAGGTACTCACTATGTGCAAAAGGAATCAGTGAAAGAAGAACATAGGAACACAAATAAAAGATGAGATATGTAAAAAAATAAAATGAGAAATGTTAATCCAGCTGTATCAATAATATTATTAAATGTGAATAGATTCAACAATCCAATCAAAAGAAAGATCATCATACCAGGTATACAAACAAGATTCAACTACATCCTGTCTACAGGAGACACACTTTTTATTTTATTTTTACTTTTTAATTTTTAAAAGAATTTATTTATTTGACAGAGACATGACGAAAGAGAGAGTACAAGCAGAGGGAGAAGCAGGCCCCCAGCCAGCAGGGAGCCTGATGTGGGCCTCGATCCCAGGACCCTGGGATCATGACTTGAGCTGAAGGCAGACGCTTAACACACTGAGCCACCCGGTCGCCCTGAGACACACTTTTAAAAGAAGTTTTATTTATTAAAGTCATCTCTATACCCCATGTGGGGCTTGAATCATGACCCTGAGGTCAAGAATCATGTGCTCTTCTGACTGAGCCAGGCAGGTGCCCCAAGAGCCACAGTTTTTGATTCAAAAGTAAAGGATGAAATAAAGATATATCATGTAAACGCAATGATAAGAAACCTAGAGTGGCTATACTAGTTTCAGATAATTAGACTTTAAAATGTGTTACTAGAGATAAGAGAGACATTTAATAATGATAAATGGGTGATGGGCATGAAGGAGGGCACATGACGTAATGAGCAGGGGGTGTTACAGACAACTGATGAATCACTGAGCTCTACCTCTGAAACTAATACACTATATGTTAGTTAATTGAATTTAAGTAAAAAAGAAGATACAACAATTATAAACACATATACATGTAACAACAGAGACCCAAAATATAAAGATCAAAAGCTGACAGAATCAAAAGGGAAAATAGTTCAATGGGAATAGTTTGAGACTTCAATACCTAGCTTTCAATAAAGGATAGAACAATTTGGCAGGAGATCAAAAAAGAAAAAAAGGCTTGAACAATGTTAGAAACCAATAAGACCTGGAATATGTCTATAAAATACTTGACCAAGCAATTTAAAATAGATATTCCTCTCAAGTGCACATGAAATGTTCTTGTTCCTATGCAGGATGTATCATAGAAACTGAAAGCCAGGGGCGCCTGAGTGGCTTAGTCAGCTGGGCATCTGCCTTCAGCTTAGCTCATGGTCCCAGGGTCCTGGGATCAAGCCCCACGTTGGGCTCCCTGCTTGGCTGGAGCCTGCTTCTTCCTCTCCCTCTGCCCTTCCCCCTTGCTGGTGCTCTCTCACGTTCTCTGTGTGTCAAATAAACAAATAAAACCTTAAAAAAAAAAAAGAAAGAAAGAAACTGAAAGCCATAGTCCCTAAAGAACCAATGAGTCAGAAAGACATCACAGGGAAGTTAGAAAATACTTTTAAGTGAATGAAAAAGTTGTAAATTCCTGTATCAAAAATTAAATCTTTCAAATTAATCATCTAAGTTTCCAACTTAAGGCACTTGAGGGAAGGAAATCATAACAATTAGAGTGGACATTAATAGATTAGAGAAAAATGGAGAACATCCGCTAAAGCAATTTTGGTTTTTTGAAAAGACCAACAAAATCAACGGATCTTAAGTTAAACTAGAAAAGAAGAGAGAGGATTCAAATTAGTAAAACCAGATTTTTTTTAGATGACAGAGGAATAATATGAACAATTAATCATATGCTGATGAGTTAGCTGACTTAGATGAAATAGAAGAGATCCTGGAAAGATACAAAGTGCCCAAACGGGCTACTCAGAAAAATTAAAAAATCTGAAAAGACTTACGACAAGTAAAAACAAATTATTAATGAAAAACTTTCCACCAAGAAAAGTCCAATCCCAGAATTCTACAAGACACTTGAAAAATTAATGCCAATTCTTTACAAGCTCTTCCAAAGGATAGAAGAGGAAGGAACACTCCCCAACTCATTTTATGGGGCCAGGATTACCCTGATGTGAAAACCAGACAAAGGTAACACAAGGAAGGAAAGCTACAAACCAGCACCTCTTCTGAATATAGACCAATGTAAGTGACCCAAACCACCTGTCAGAGTTTCTCTGTAAGACTCACCAGCCTTGGAGCCAGCAGCATCAATGCCGATTTTCTTCCTTATGACTTTCCTCTTATGGACTCAAGATAGAAAGTGACAACAGAGAGAAAACAGAAGAACAGAAAAAGAAGACACGTGTCTACCAAAGATAAGAGTTTTCAGATTTGATCAGATGATGAAAGAATCCCTAAAAAGAGCTACTCCTCCCTGCGGAGGTGAAGCAAACTTGGCTTTTGGGAGCTTGACAGAGAGAAGTCATAGCCCAGACCCCTGTGTGTGGGGCTCTGCGAGCCTCAGAGTAGAGACTGTTCTGAATAGAGATTGTAGAACTGTAGCAGCAAGAAGGTCTTGGTTGGATCTTGGCAAAATCTCCAGGATTATCAACTGTCAGTTTCTGAAAAAGACCACCATAATATGTGTTGAGTAAGTAAAATGAAATTTATTAAACTTACTGGAGTAAAGGAGAACACTATTTTTTCTTTTTAAGATTTTAGTTATTTATTTATCAGAGAGAGCACAAGCAGGGAGAGCAACAGGCGGAGGGAGAAACAGGCTGCCTGCTGAGCAAGAAGCCCGATACGGGACTTGATCCCAGGACCTTGAGATCATGACCTGAGTTGAAGGCAGACATTTAACTGACTGAGGCACCCAGGCACCCCAACTGAGTCTAATAAGAGAAGAGAGAAGCTGGGGGAGGGTGGGAGCATGAGTGAGTGATGTAAGAAGGATCTTGCAAGGAGGACAACTCTTTGGTTTAGACAGAGTCCCTGATAGCTTTGGGTTGGTAGGCATGGTAAGATGAATTCCAGAAGTGAATATTGATTAGCAGGTTAGTTGGTTTTAACTTGTTAGTTTTTAACAAGTAAGCTATCTCGGACGCCTGGGTGGCTCAGTTGGTTAAGCGGCTGCCTTCGGCTCAGGTCATGATCCCAGTGTTCTGTTCTGTTCTGAATAGAGATTGTAGAACTATAGCAGCAAGAAGGTCTTGGTTGGATCTTGGCAAAATCTCCAGGGTTCTTCTCCCTCTGCCTCTGCCTGCCACTCTGTCTGCCTGTGCTCGCTCGCTCTCTCTCCCTCTCTCTCTGACAGATAAATAAAATCTTTAAAAAAAAAAAAAAAGCTTCCTTTAATAAGTAAGCTATCTGGTTGGTTCCTGTCTTAGCTATTTTTCAAAAACACACTTGCTTCTGGAAGTTGAGTGGTTTTGCCTCATTCAAGTATTGCTTATCATAGAATGGAAACATGCCTTTACCCAGAACTGTTTCGATGGTAATCATTCTCGGAGAAGGGTAACCGTGTTTAACAAATCAAACTGAGAGATGATGAACTTCCACGTTGTCGAAATAAGACTCAAATGAGAACCCATAGAGCTTGCTACAGCAAAGGTCAACCATCATTACCTCCTTGCTTGAGACTCAGGCAGGCAGGAGAGAAAGTTTTATAGTAAAAAAAGAAGTTACGCTCTCAGTGGAGATTGTTGGCCCAGGAAAGCTGGAGGTTGGCTAACTAGAAACATGACATTTTATTTCATTAGTTTGGGAGCACATTGGGGTTTCTGTGATGGCCTAGAGTTGGAGACTGGACAAAAGACAGAGAAGTTGGCAGTTCCTGACCAATCCCCACCATCTGGCCTGGTGACTGCTGAGGCTGTGGCTTGGCTTCTCCGCCTGGTGGAGGGTCAGAGTCTGACATCATAAGTGGTCCGGCCACTGCCTCTTTGTGTCTTCAGTTTTACAACATGGACAGTAAAGTGTACTGGCCTCAGTGCTAATGGCAAATGGCCCCAAAACATAAAGATGTGATGGAAACCATAATTATCAGACTAGAAGTGGCCTGAGAGCTCTGAATCTCTGAGAATGACCACAGTGTTTTATGAGTCTAAGTGAGAGAAGGTGAACTTCAGAGCCAAATTTCTTTTAAAAGTCCTTGGAGGAGCGCCTGGGTGGCTCAGTGGGTTAAAGCCTCTGCCTTCGGTTCAGGTCATGATCCCAGGGTCCTGGGATCGAGTCCCCCATTCGGCTCTCTGCTCAGCAGGGAGCCTGCTTCCCTTCCTCTCTCTCTGCCTGCCTCTCTGCCTACTTGTGATCTCTGTCTGTCAAATAAATAAATAAAATCTTAAAAAAACAAAGTCCTTGGAATTTTTTTCACATGAAAGAGAGAAGCAGGTGCTTGTTAAGTTAAATTATGTATGAGTGGGGGCTGATTATTTTCAGGCGCTGTTAGGTTGGCCAGCTGCAAATACAGAGGTTGTCTTCAAGATCCCTTTGGAGTCCCAGAAGGAAGTTTCACCCCCGGGAGTGAGGCCAGTGTAGGTAAACAGCCTCGCACAGGTGTTTACTGATGACCCAGGGAACCAAGGCACGGATTTCTCCCTGACACTAGTGTTCTTAACCGCAGCCCACCGTGTTACCCTACCACTTCCCCTCTTTTGCTTATTCTTCCTAAGTTAACAGGCAGTTGGGCCCTTGATTCATCAAATAGGTTCTCAGAGGGTTAGCAAGCCTGTCCTTTCACTCTTGCGAAAATATCTGAAAAGGTCAGACTCCTTTTCTGGAATATAGAAATGTGAGGAACAGAGGGAGATTTCTAACCAGTCTCCAACTCACTTAGAAAGAAATGAAATCTTTCTTCAAAGCTTGTTCTGGTTTGTGAGATTTTGTTCAGTCTGAATGTGCTACAGATAGGCCTGGCTCATCACTGATCGTTAGAAAAATACTGACGTCTTATCTCTACATCAGGAGTCGTCTGAGCCCCCTGGGATGGTCTCGGCATCCTTACTCCCTACTGAAACCGTCATGTGATATTTGGGGAACTAGTTTCTTGTTTCTGGTCTGGTCTCCTCTCTTTCTCTGTATGTGGCTTTGATTGTCCCCACCCTCAGGCCTGCTGTGTGCTGCGTCACAGAAAGCCTCTGGAAGACGCTTTCAGAAGACGTTTAGTAACGGGAGGTTTCCACGACTCTGGGGCATACCTTGTCTTACTCCGCTGCAGGGCCCTGGATCCCCGTGGGCTTTCTGTACCCCCAGGGGAACCTTGCCCAGATCTCCTGGCTCTGATCAGACTTTGCCTGGTGCGGGAGAGGCAGTCCCTTAGCTGTTCTCTTACGGGGCGTGTTACTTGGCAGGACCGTGAGAGTGGGGCGGGCACGGAGCTAAGACAGCTGTGCGTCTTCTGGGCTGCCGTGTGTGTGTGTGTGTGTGTGTGTGGCTGCTTTTCATCTATTTTTCATCCAGTTTGATTCAAATGAGGGAGCCTTTATTTCTCTGATGAAAAGGAACCCTCCTTTGCTGTGTTCGTAAGCTTTCTGTCACCTTCTCTAGGCTGTCACATGGTACGCACTTTCCACAACGGTATTAATGCTTTTGCAGAAATAGAATCTCTTCCAAAACACATCAGCACTCGCTCACGTCTGACGGGGAGCTCTGTTGTCAGAAGTTACCGTAGGCTTATTTTTCAGGATAATACTTCCTCGAAGAGAGCTATAGTTGAATTAGGGTGGATTTAGTTGAATTATTTCATCGAGTCACTTCATTATTGAAACTCTTTACATTTCAGCTCAGAGTTTTCTTTACGACATAAAATGACAATAAGTAACTAATAATGGTGATAATAAAATTATAACACAACTACCAGCACGTGTTCGTGTGGCCCCTTTACTTTCTTGGGGTGCCTTTACAGGAGGCACTTAATTTGACCCTCATAACAGCTTTCTGAGGAAGAAAAAGTTGAAGAGGCTGAGCATTTGGAGGTGAGGAACCAAGGCCCAAGCAGGCTGAGTGACTGTCTCAAGGTTGCTCAGTAACATAACAAATCACCGTGGCTCCAACATTCAGACATCAAATGTCCTCCATCAGAAAAACTCACCAAACTGCGTCTTGGCCTCTGTTTTCCACAGCCACTGTCTTTTCTGTTTTCTCCCAGTCTTTCTTTTTGAGATAGATTCTTTGGGATATTAATCTGGGTAACTCGGGAAGCATACAGAGTAAACATCCTTCCCAGAGCAGACATCGTATTCTCCATGTTTGGATGTGCCAACATTTCTGGAACAAGGTGTATCCTGTTAACAATGGCCAGTATATATCTTTGCAATTCAGCCTTACTGGCCACATTATATACAGTAAAGTTCACCTTTTGGGGGTGCGCCAGCTCTGTGAACTTTGACAGATGTACACAATTTGTATCAACCGATGTAACCAAGCTACAAAATGCTTTTATCACCCCAGCGTGAGGACATTATGCCAAGTGAGAGAAGTAACACCAACACTGTGTGGCGTCACTTACACGTGGGGTCTTACAAAACTGAACTGGGTGGCATAGTGGTGACTGGGGGGTGGGGGACATGGGGAGATATTGGTCAAAGGGTACAAACTTTCAGTTACAAGATGAACAAGTTTTGGGATCTAATGTACAAGATGGCCATTGTAGTTAATAATACTGTGTCGTGTCCTTAGAAGTTGCTGAGGGAATAGATCTTCGGTGCTCTCACCACGCAAAGGGGAATGGTGATCAGAGGAGGGCATGGAGGTCATTGGTTCGCCATCGATAGATGTGTCAAGTCAGCACGATGTACGCCTTGGACTTATACCATGTTCTGTGTCAACCGTGTCTCAGTGAAGCTGGGAGAAAGTTTGAAAAAGCAGGAGATTACAAATTTTAACTTTCCTGAGTTGTTCTCCCTGTTTGTTCTTGTTTGGAGCCAGAACTCACTATACATTCGGGGTTTTCAACCCATTCTCTCTGGATGACGGGCTTAGAGATGACCTGCTTATCTCGCTTTGTATTAAGGGATTGGAATCCCCTTTGACTATTACATGTTTTACCTCGAATATATTGTGTGATAAATTAAAAGTCACGCGCGCCTGTGAGGTTTTGTTCTGAGTAACACTGCAGGTTATTATTGTGTTATGACTACAGCATCTGTCCTGTTCTAATAGAAAATCCACTTGGGTATTAATGAAAAAGAGAAGAGCATGATAAATGCCATCTAAGAATCCGTATCATCGGCCTTGAGTGACGGCGAAACAACTTGTTTTCCTTTCAAAACTCACTGTGTTCTTGCTACCACCTCGGCTGCTGATGCTGCTGTTGCTTATTTATTTTATAGGATTTTCATTACGTCTTTATACATGTCTTCATATGATGATAAAGACTGTAGAAATTTAATCTTTGTAATGATAAAGATTGAAACCATACATAGTGTTATTTAACAGAGGTAGTCCGTTTGAGACAATTACATCACACCAATATACTGAATACGTTCCTAATCCAGATCCTGGGACACACAGGCTTCAAGTCCACGTGCGTCTGACTTGAGGCTCCTGGCCCTGCTGCCATGTTGGAGCTGCATGGAACAGCTCTGTCGTCCTACGGGGTGCTCAGTACCTCTGGTTCCCACACAAGCAAGGAAACTCCCAGACACTCACAGAAACTCAGTTGCCAGGGGCTGAGTTGGGGAGGAAATGCAGAATTACTAGTCAATGGGCATAAAATTTCAGTGATACAAGATGAATACATTTAGAGTTGTGTCCTCTTTAAGGAATGGTTCCACAGAACTATCTAGAATTTTTTTAAAGTCTGAGATCCAGTAATGACTTTCTGACATCTACAAGGAGAGCTATGAGTTTGAGAGGGAAGGAAGTTGAAAATGAAAAATGCTATTTTCTAATCCTGGAACAGAATAGTTATGGGACATCATTTCCTTATGAAACATTGTTAAAATGGCACTAAACCAGGAGGAATCCATATAAAGTTTTAGAGCTAAAATGGATGTCAGTGACTAATCAATGGTTTTTGAATGCTGAAGGCCTCTTTGAATGAAACGATAATCTCCTGTGTGGGAACCAGAGGTGCTGAGCGCCCGTAGGACAACAGAGCTGTTCCATGCAGCGGCCCTCCAACATGGAGCAGGAGCCAGGAGCCTCAAGGCAGACGCACGTGGACTTGAAGCCTGGCTCTGCCTTTGGTAGCTGTAGGATCCCAGGCGAGTTCCTTAACCTCTTGGATGCACTGTCTTCATCTGTGAAGCGAGGGTCATTACACCTACTGAATTTGGGATGAGGATGAGCATTAATGTTGCCAATCCCTTGGCACCGCATCTCACCTGTAGGAGGTGCTTGAGAAGTGGCACTAGGTGGAGTCAACAACTCAATAAAATAACCAATAAAATAACCAGGAGGCTTCAAAATAAATACAGAAAATAGTTTAACCTTTATATAAGAGTTAACTGTTAAAGGTGAACTTTCGAGAATAATTGTATCAGGAGACCTAAGCAGAAGAAAGTTTACTGAAATTAGGTTACTTTTATGGACACCACGTAAGAGTCATGGATTTCTGTTTAACGAAAAGTGTAATATGACGTAATCAAGAGAGAAAAGAAGATACTTTCAAATTTCAAAATGAGAAACAACCTTAAATCTTTACACAAAGCAATCGAAAATCCAAATTAAATAATAAGCAGTGGAGAAGGGCCCGTAGAAACAAACCAAGTACTGGATTCAAAGTGAGTTTCTACAGCAAAGATTTGAATCTCAGCCTACTAGAGAAAAAGAAACAGAAATCAAGAATAAAAGTCCTTTCCACGCATCTATTCACTTCTGCTTGCCTTTTCTTTCAAATGCCATGAGATCTCGAGGGCAGTGATTTTAATTAAGTCTTACCATATGCAAGACAATTCTTCTCTTAAAGAATGTGGACTGTAGCATAGAAGGGCTCATATATTTAAGCCGTAGGTTAACCCAGTATTTTCAACTTAATCCAGATCTTCTGAAAGACTAAGATTTTATCTAAGTGACATTCTCTGTAGTTCCCCAATGAGACAGAAACTACAGTTCTAATTCAAGGAACATACTTAACAAAATGGACATTGTGAAACACCTGCAAATATAAAGTTATTCTTACCTTTAAAAACATCTGGCATCAGTAATCTCATTTTATTCTCATGTCCCATCCATTTTATAGTTGACAGGTCTAAAAAGCAGGTGTCATACGGGGTGGTTCTATGATTTGGATTTCTGTTTAAATTCCAGCTTGCTCCAAACCAATGACCTTTTCTACTTTTCTGTAATGAATCTGGTCTTGGGGTTTCTTTGACTTTCTTTTTCTTCAGAATGTCTGTCTTCCTTTACCCTCTCCCTGTGCACCCCCTAGAGGGGGTTGGGTCCTGTATCCCATTCATCACCCGCTCAGGCCTTCACTAAGATGCCAACAGGGACAAGGCCACAAGTGGTTGTGATTCTAAGATACATTTACATTTTTTTTGTCAGAAATTCTTGAAGACAAAAATATTCTTCAGTGTTTTTCATTGGAGATGGTTAGATTTGGGAGATTTCCTGAAAGATGGGGAGAGGCTGGCAGGTCAACAAAGCAGGGGAAGCTTCATTGTGAATGAGGTGAGGAGAAATTATAGACATGGAGGGAATCCAGGCAAGGTACAAGCTTGGGATCAACAGGTGTGCATAGGTGAGTGGGAGGGGACACAAGTCACACTGAAGAGTTGACCTCGTATGTGCAGACCAGCTGTGTTGCTGGCCTGCCCCGAACCTGCTGAGACCCTGGTTGAGCATTTAGACCCAGGGCAAACCAGTCACAAGTCCCTGGAGATACAGAGTGTCCTCGTGGGGTTGCATCCTTGACATTCCTGGAATGGGTATTGGGTCCCAGTACAAAGTCTCCTCGTGCCATTGAAAGTAAGGCTGGCCTGTTGGTGCTCTGGAATGGAGCCTGCTAAGCCTGCCGTGTAACCCACCTCATGTCCCACACACAAGTTCATAGTCACTCTCGTTAAGGCAGGAAGCAGCAGCAGGTGGGACTCTCTGCAGTTACTGGTCATTTGTTAATGCATGTGAGTGGGTAACCAAGGGTCGCCATACACTTGCTCGCCTTGGTTTCTTTGGGGATGCTTAGTTCACTCAGAGAGGACATTTAACTGTGGAAGAAATGGGACTCTTTGAGAACGCTATTGAGAAAAATGTTCTTAATGTTTTCCAGTGCCTGAATTTATGTCGAAGAAATACTGCATCAGTACAAACAAGAGTGAAGTTCCTGTATTTGAGAATATGATTGCTGAAGTAGGCAATCCAGCGCACGGGGCGAGAGAAACGCTGTGACAGTCTTCTGGAGCGCCGAGCAGAAAGGCAACTAGAAGGAAGGTGTGGCAGAGAAGTGGATGCCAGAAGATCGGTTTATGCGGATTGATTATAAAAGGGGAGTTCAAGAAAGAGGGAGGAAGCAAGAAATAATAGAAGAAAATGTCTCTGAGTTGCCATTGTCATCCAATGTCATCCAATGTCATGCCAATGTCATCCGAGGGATGGACACTTGAGTTGAAAGGGTCCATAAATAGTAGCCGACAGGAGTGGAGAAGAATCCAGTAGCTGGACACATCCTCATTAAAATGTAAATAATCAGGCGTAGAGAAGCTTCTAAAAACCTCAGGGAGGATAAACCAAGTGCAAACAGCTTTTCTACAAAGAAGGAGAAGGATGATGTGGGTCTGAAGCCTCTTGTGGGCAGTGTGGGGGGAAAACAGGAGATGAATGCTGCTAAGCCAGAGGGAAAGGATTTAAAACCTGGAAGTCGTTGCCAGTCAAAATGGTCAGTGATAAGGTAGAATGAAGGCCTTTCCATTCATGTAAAATCTCGGAGCAGTTTTTCTCACGTGCCCTTTTGCAACAAAAAATGACCGAGACTGCGCTCCTGCAACATGCGAGTGATTGCAAGCACCGTGGCTCTCACAGACTCAGGGGCTCGGGGCGGTTCTTCCAGCTCTGCGGGGAAAGTTTAAAGACCGAAGCAGGGAGGGAGGTGAAGAAATCTCGGATCTTACAGACGAGTGATGTCAGGATTTCGTTTTTACCTAAACTCTCCAGGGAAACTGTAATAGTTTTCCCAGGAAGTTATCCCCGCACAGCTGAAGCAAACTTAAATGTGGCCAGGGTTTGAGCAGGTCACAAGTCGAAGGAAAGACAATTTGTTTACCAGAGAGCCTTGTACCAGTTTATTTTGGGTGGCTCTCTTCTGATGGTGTGGCTGGCCCCCATTCTCTGTAGGGCGGCTGGCCCTGGAGTGGCAGGGGTGGGCTGGAACCACGTGGGTTCACTTACACGCAGATTTGGTTCAGTAAACGCAGTACAGTACTGGGAGTATATTTTCTCTTCCTTCTGATTTTCTTAATAGCATTTGCTTTTCTCTAGCTTCCTTTATTATAAGAATACTGTGTATATGTAATGCACATGACTTACAAGACCGGTGTTAATTGGCTGCTCATGTTATTGGTGGGACTTCTGTCACCAGTGGGCTATGAGCAGGTAAGGTTTTGGGGGTCAGGAGGTATACTTGGATTTTCGACTGTGCGTGTTGTTCAAGGGCTGACCATGCGCGGTCGTTTGGTAGTTAGTCTTTGTACTATCAGGGTGGGAAGGAGTGCCGTTTTGATTTTTATGTTTTATACAAGTTCCAGAGGCAGAATGGAAGACCACGTTTACGTAGTGTCCCGTATTTCCAGTTATTAATCTTTGTAATTGGAATTATGTTTCTGTGCGGCATTGGGAAGTGAAGTGAAGTGAAGGAGCTAGAAGAAACGGTAGACGCGTCAGATTCCTTATTTCATGGAATGCAAAGTCCAGAGATAACCAAGTTGGGGGACTCAGAAGTATGTTCCAGAGTAATCAGTCGCAGAAGGGAAGCAAAGATGACTGGTTGGGAGAAAGGCCCCGGGGAAGGAAGAGTAGAAGGGGAGACCGCGAGCTGCCATCTCACTAGGGAGGCAGTAGGCGTTGTTTAAAATGCATGAATCAGAAATACGTGACAAACACACCCTTGAGGGGCTAGAGAGAGCCTTGTGTTCCAGTCTCCCGCCAGCCACTCAGTGTGGGGCTGCCTCCCAGGGTCGACATCGGGACGGCGAGCTACCGTGCGTACATTCCTGGGCTCTTGTACACGCGGTCCATGGCACACAGGGTCACCATTCCCAAACAGCATTATAAAGATGAGGTGGTCCGGGGGTGACCTCTATCATGCCGAGTGGAAACTGTCAGAGCAATTAGCTTTGGAACACAGAAGTCGGGGGCGCTGAGCGAGGAGGTGGGAGCGAAGGCAGAAGACACTGGTCCTTCACTGCAACGTCTGTCTAGGGTTTGAGTTCTCATCGTATATGTGTAATAGTGTGATTGTTGCAACATCGACTATTTCTTTGGGTCTTGAGGACATTAGTGTGCAATACTGTCGGGATTGGTGAGATGCGTGTGCGCTGGTACTGGGCAGAAGGGAGCAGAGGGAACCCGCTTGCTTCATCTTGCAAGAAATAAGTGGTAAAGCAGGGATAAAAAGAAGTGTTTTGTTCTCTGAGACGGGAGAAGTGACAGGACAAAGACAGACGTGAAGATGACGTGGTGCCCAGTTTCCCCTCCCCCCTCCCCCTATCAGGACTCTGGAATCGGACACATTTGCTCCGCCATGTCCTGAACGTGGATAGCGTGGCTCTGGGCAGATGGCGCGGCCCGCGGCCGTTCTGGTGGCTTGGGGCAATCTGGCTGAGAGGCTGAAGCTGAATGGTATCTCACACTGGTTCAGAAAGACCAGGGCTCACCCCTGACGCTGCTTTAACTGCAGAGAATAAAGAAGTTTGGTCCTTCTCGGACAGGTGTTCACAGCCCCAGAGATCCAGTCCTTCCAGAGCCGCTAGTGCCACTCGCTGTGTCCCCTCCCTCTCTCCTTCGCTCTTGCTGACGTTTCGTGGACTCATTTTCCCCTTAGGCTCCAGTGAGAGGCTTCAGAGGTCATAATCACCGTTTGTTAGGCCACAAGCAATTCATAACTTGCCAGCGGGATGGTTAAAGTCACACTTCACAATTCCTGCACCATCGGGAAATGCCAACTAGAGGATCCTCTTGCGGGGAAATGCATTTTCTCCGACAGCCAACGAGGGGGTGGTGAGGCCTGCTGTTCGGGGCCGTGGGCCGTCCTCAAGGGACAGGAAGAGTCTGTCAGTGGCTGCCAGACTAGGAGACATGATTCCAGAGACACGGTCGTTGAGCCCGACCAGAGCCGGGAGTGTGCGGCGTATCAGCGTGAGGACAGTCCAGTCCTCGGGCATCTGCGCGTGTGGAAGTCAGGATGGAAAGGTTCCATGGGGCTGTGTTTTCCCAGGTAAGCCCGTCCTGGTTCCATGTGGTCGGAACCAAATCCATTTTCCTCACCTGCTCCTGTACCAGGTGAGACAATGTCCTCACCTTCCCCCGCCTTTGTGTGCATGTGCATGACGTCTCCAACCGTGGATCTTCTCGGGCCCGTGGGCTGGACTGTTCTTGAGGCAGGACAGAGAAAAAGAATGAGCGGAAAGGGAGGGAACTGGCTCCAGAAAGGGAAGGCATTAGAACGTGACCCAGTGATCAGTGGCTTCACGGATTCCACAAAGGTTGGGCCCTGCCAGTTTTGTCTCCTTTATTGTTAACTTGTATCTAAATCTTCTCTTCTTCTGCTCCCCTGTCTCCATCCATCCTTACCCCCTTTCTTTAGCTGTGTAGGATTCCAGAGTAAATGAATTATAGATATTGGGAAAACGAGTAAGGAAACAAAAAATTCGGAGAACTCCCTGCTGAATTGTGTTGAGTTGTACTTGGGACCGAGACATCTCACAACGTTGCCTGTGTTGCTGGGCATTTTTTTCAGAAACAACCGATACACCTTTCCCGCAGCGGTGGTGGCAGATCCGGCTTTGGGGCTAATCACATTAGTTCCTCTCTGCACTCAGCGAAGTCAGAAGCAGTCATCTCTGGGCTGATGAGCAAACGCAAACCCTCATGGCGTGATGCTATCCATTGAGAAGGGGAGGCTGCGAGAGTCATACAGACGTAGAATTCGGGTGTAATAAGCCATTTAGACAAATAGTGGATATGGATTTGCTAGATCCATTCTCTTTTCCGCATTCCACAGCTGCTGTGAGGAGTGGTTCCGAGACCTCGCTTTAAGGACACTCAGCCTCCTGGCTACTCCTGTATTTTCCCCAGTGGAGAAGGTGACGAGTCCCCGGAGTTAGAGTTACTGGGCCTGTTGGTCCCGCACACATTCACAACAACCCTGCTCCTGAGCATGCGTAGTAACGTTCGCCCGCGGGTCTTGGTTTCTACAAGATGAGACCCGAGAGTCAGTGAAGACAAATGAAGCCTTTTGTAAGACCTGTCTTCGTATTAAAAAGTAAGAGGGTATTACCCTTTTGAAAAGCAGGATTTGAAAAGCAGGAGTGTGCTCAATTGGAATCTGACTTTGGGTTGACTCAGGTGTCAGGTGGAAATAATATTTGTAAGTGAACTACTCTTTCCCCAAGGCAGTATGACCAAAGTTAGACTCAAGTTTGAAAATGGAAAGGCTTTTTCAAAATTAGGAAACCAAATGGGGAAAAAAGGAAACATTGGAGGAAATAAAATCAGTGACAGCATTCCCTCTGATGTCTGCGTTTATCCGATGGGCATTCCTGGAGCTATGTCGGTGCCAAGCCAGTTACATTAACGAATGGCCAAGTTAGCAAACACTGCTTTCCATAAAAGGGGTAAAAAAGGGAAAAAGATGTTCCTGCTTCCACTGAAGTAGTAACTGATAATTAAATCTTTTGTGGTATATTCCTTGTTCTCATTTCTTCACTCCTTCCCTCTGGCTCGTGGTCTCCCCGTGTGCCAGAGTGCAGAGGGCGTATTTCTTGCCCTGTAGTACGTGGGCGTGGCCACTAGCTTGGGTCAGGGAACTTGTAATGAACTTGCTGTGCGTGAGCGGTGGGCTTGGCCTCGTGCTCCCCGGGATCCATCGTAACAAGAACATGCCCTGGAAGGCTGTGGTCCAAAGAGAACATAGACACTAATGCAACAGGAGGAAGAGCCTGGAGCCAACGCCAGCTTACTCCCAGCCTCCAGCAGGGTGCTCCAGGTGTCCAGTAGCCTCACCAGTAAAAAAAAATGCATACGTGTTTAGCAACTTTGTATTTTGTAGTGGTGTGTTATGCTGCTTCAGTGTAGCTAATACAATCTTTAGAATTAAATCAAAATTAATTGAACGATGGACATAATATAAAAAAGGTAAAGTTTGGGGACCAGCATATTGATGATACACTGTTCGTCTTAGTGAACAACAACAGTAACTGTAGTTTAGAAACGATTTGAAAGCCTTCTCGGGGCACCTGGCTGGCTCAGTCAAAAAATGCATGAGTCTTGATCTTGGGGTCGTGAGTTCAAGCCCCACGTTGGGTGTAGAGATTACTTAAATACATAAATTTTTCATTTTAAAGAGAGCCTTCTCTAGCTGAAAAAAAATTTTATTTGGTGACCAAAAAAAAAAAAAAAAAAAAGGAAACGTCTTCAAAGAGGCACATTTCACCTGTCTAGGAAGCATTACAAGAATCCGTTAGCTGAAAAAAAAAAAAAAGAAAAAAGAATCCATTAGCTGTCCTTGGAATTCTCACGTGTTTACAAGGTGGTTTCCCTGGCTGCCACTGGACATTACCCACTCTCCCTTTCTGGCTCACTGGGGTCATACCTCCCATTGCCACACCAGCATCTGTGCCATCAGCGCTCACTGGAGCTGCTGCCAATGTCGGGTGTCAAAGGGCTCGTGTCTACACTGACGGCCATTGCCGTTGCCAGAGCTGCTGGAGCCAATTCTGCAGACATCCTGCCCCTTCCATTCTTACTCAGATATTCGTGGCGGCCGTCTAGGCCTAGGATGTGTTGATGCCAGTCAAGGCTGCAGAGAGAGACATTGCATTATAGTTGGGTTCTTCTTTCTCAGTCTGGGGCAATGCCCACTCTTCGGGAACCCAGCTTGAGAATTTTCACTTTCTGCCCGAGTGAGTTCTTGGCTAGGAATCTCCTTAGTACTTCTGGGAGAACTTGTTTGGCTGCTTCTCCAGCCTCTAGTCCTGCTGAGGCCACCAGAGTCCCTGCCCCAGGCTGGGGTTCCAGCCATACTGGGACTTCCGTACCTCCTGGTTTTCTATAATGAAGGATGAAATGAGGATAAGTTGATGGAGATGCGATGGCCTGTGGAATTAATATTAAAGAAAGAGAGAGAAGGAAGAGCTAAGTGAGAAATATCACACGGCCTGGTATCTTCTCAGTGAGCTGAGGGAATTAAGGATGCGTCCATGGCAAGCTCTCCCTGCTCTGAAGCCCAGGGATGTAGGGGATGTATTATGGGTTTGGATGGTTCTAAGAGTGAAGGTCAATACCAAGGTCCTAAGTTTTGCAAAACTCTGACAAAATGGGACCTAGACTGGAAGCAGGGCCGTGGATCCCGGCAGGATGGTGACCTCAGGGCCAGCGCCGGAAGATGAAGCTGTAAAATGAATGAGAGAAGAAGGACATTGGCAGGGACTTTTAATGCTTTGAATTACTCTGTTTTATGCTGCTGGTGTATGGTTTAATGAGGAGGTTTCTAAGGATCCTTGTACCTCTAACTTGCGATGATTCTATCTAGACATTTAATGGAAACTTTCCATTGCTTTCCTAATGCAGCTGCCACATGTCTGCTGTTTAATGGGCTTGCTTTATATCCTGAATATCCCGAGGAGATGGAAATGAATCAGCCCAAGTTCTGTCTACTCCATCAGTCGAAGAAGAAAGAAAGCAGCATAAAATTGCAAGAGAGAGTGGAAAATTTTCTTGCTCTATGGGAAAAAAATGATGATTGAGCTGAAATAATTAGCAGAAACTCTCCTTGTGTAGCTAAGAGAATCCGTGCAGAAAGCAGAAGGGGGGCGCTGAGAGCCAGCCATGGACCTGGGAGGTCATCGGGGCTGAACGCTTAAATTTGGGGCATCTGGACTATTTCCAGAGTCACTGGCCAATCTCCCTTATTTTGCTAAATTCCAACTTTTATTTACTTCCCAGAACTCATCTTTCTAGTATTTTTATGGAGTAAATCTGATTATAAAAACTTTATTCTTCAGGGTTTGGCTTAATCCCTTGTGTTGAAGATTGTAGTAAAATCTCATCCGCTCAGACCGGCGGCTTTAAATCCGTTTTTGGAAGCAGGTTTGCTCCTTCCTTATTCAGAATCCTCTAATCTGTGATTGGTAGACCGGGGATAGACTGAGAGCTGTCTTTGTTCCTTCTGGAAAAGGGAGTATAAAAAATACTCATGTTAATACTCAAACACCAGTTAATACTTAAGCTGAGACCACATAGGGAATGCTCTGTCTCTTTATTAAGCTAAATTAAGAAATTCATGTTAAATCTCTTAAGCTCTCCCTTTGGCACAGCAAAAACTGCCCCCGTGTTATTAAACAACAAAACTAACCTCTTCCAAAAGTAAGTTAAAACCCCTCTAAGTTGTAACTTTGGTTCATACTGGGCTACATTATTCCATGTGATAAAAAACAATGAAAACTTCTTTAAAATAGTTTATAATTTTTTTTTGTCACTTCCAATGAGACTCATTTTTCACCCTGTAATCAACGAGCCAATATTTATTGAGGTGAAACTTGGCACAGAAGGCACTCTTGGGGCCACATAAAGAGTCTGTCCTGAAGGAGATTCAACTTTGGTTGAGGAAACCAACTTCACGCTGATTTACATGTGAAAACGCGGCTATCAGTAGGATTCCGAACTAGTTCAAGTCTGTGCTCCAGGATTGCCCCGCTTAGAAGGACACACGGTTACAAATAACAAAGAATTTCCTCTGTCAAACTTAAAGTTCAAATCACACGAAAAGCCCTTGAAAGAGATCAGAAGTGGGGAGGTGGGGCCCAGGGTTTTTATCCCACTCTGGGAATTCCAGGGTATGTATTTCTCTCTGTGGGGTCTTGTTGTGTCCCTTGACCCTACAAAAGTCCTTGCCTTCTGGGCCTTGGAAACCTCTTCCTCAGCAAAAAGAAACTTTCCTCAAATTTCCTAAAACTCAGTGTTCTGGTTTTGGTGAAGACCCAGGTTGGTAGCAGGACCTCCCTGTTATGAGTAACACAGATGGTAGAATTTTAGGCCCCATGGGCAGCAATAGGGGACTGTTAATATGGTGAGGACCCCTTCATTTATGTCATTAGGCAGCCAATCTGATTTATTTACTCCTTATTGTAAACTTTGAATCACTGAAACCCAGTGCAATTCTTATACAAAAATAATGTGTGTCCAGCAAATGGGACAGATTTTTAAAGGAATTGCTCGTGATGATTTAGTGAATTTCAGGTTTCTATTTCATAAATAACAAAATAGAAATTAGGAGCATGTCAGAACACATTAATACTCACACACAGATGAAAGTGATTTTATTAGAACTGGTAAATTATGCTTACTTAATTCAATTGTCATGCCTGGCACTTTGCTATATATCCTGTGGGTTTTTACTCCCTGGATGTGCTACAGTTCAGCAAGACAAACATATTGGGGAAATGATACAATAGGAATGCAATTATGAGTCAATAAATCTTGTTTTTCTGTGTTCCTTTAGTAGACATTGGCTCTCCTTCCCCTGACATATTAGGGCAGCTTTGTGAAAATGGGACATTAACATATATGCACTCTCTGATTCCCTCCCTCTCTCTTTCTCTTTCCCTCTGTCTTTTTAAAGCCAAGTGGGAAAATAAATGAAAAGGTAAGACATCCATCAGGGAACTGTAGATGGCAGACTAAAGGAGACTTGCTGGTTAGCTAGATGGCACTGACCCTTCTGTTTCAGTTTCTGGCGAGAGGAAGTCTGATCGGGCTGTGCGAGCTCACAGTCACAGGACATCTGGTCATGTCCTGCAGGCCAGATCTCACAGCACTGGGGGCAGGGCGTGGTCCAGAAAACAAACACAAATCAGCTGCGTTTCCATTAGTGGACCATCCAGATGGGGGCAAGACTGGTACACCCTTGAACTTGCAGATCACTAGCGGTGATTCAGGACCAGCAGTGTCTGAGAAGACCTGTGGGAGCCCGGGGAATGGGAATTGGACCTGGAAGGGTCCAGGTAGGATCCAGGTAGAGATCTTGATCTCAGTCCCTTCTGTCTAATGAGAACCATCTCTAACAAGATTCAGGCACACCCCAGTCAACTTCTTGAGCATCTCCAACTCTGCACAGGGTTCTCCTTCCCTCCTTGGGGCTCAGTGTACTTCCCCTACCCTGGGGTCCTTCACCAGATGGCCTCTCCATGTCACTGCCCTGTCTCAGAACTCCTCTGTCCACTTCTCCCTGGAAAACACCTACTTCTGTCGCATTTTCCCAGGGCCCCTGTCTACTAGATGATAAAGCGATGAAAATAATACTATTAAGTAATAAACTATTAATAAATTATCAATTCTTGGGAACTCCATGCCTTCATACAGTTAGAATGTTCCAGATCAGGTGCCTTGACCATCCTCAGGGGAAGTGGGGAGAGGAGTCCTTTGGGAGACCTTCAAGTCCTGGCCTATGGGCGCTCCCATGTGGGAGAGACATGCTTCCACTAGGCTCATCAGAGCTCCTCCTGGAAGGCTTGCTTCCCACCTACAGCCCTGCTGGGCCTGCCAGGACAGGGCCGTTCAAGGTTTTCTGAGTAATCACACTTTTGAAAGCACTTTCCTATTATTTTTGCACCTCCCCCCCCAATGATAAGGGGAGGCATTTTCTCCTTGGGCAACTTGGGGGAAGTGAGGTGACTTACTGACAAGTGATCTCATAAGAATGCACTTAGGAGTAACTAAGTCTCAAACCTGGACATGAGGAGCAGTGACTTTACTCTAGAGAAATGGGAATAGAGCTGAGGTCTATCCTGAGCTCTAGAGGTCTAGAGCAAGGTCCAGGCCTCCCCCAAACAGCATGAACCTGCTACCCATGCTGCTTTTCAGGAGGCATGACCCAACTCTAGCCCTGATTTTCCTAGACTCTGGTCATCAAGTTCTGAAAGCCGTGAAAGAGGGTAGCCAGCAATGATGGGTGGAGAAATTATTGTGGTTATCCAGCCTAGCTCACCGAAATAGTCAAATGTGCTTTTTTTTTTTTTGGTGGTCATCATTAAGAGCCAGATTTCTTGTGCTTTAACTTTTAAAGTTCAGTGAAACTTTTCCCTGGTTTGTTTAATTGTTTCCATTTTACAGATGACATAATTGAGGCTTAAAGGTCTCAAGTGGCTTGTCTCAGTTGACTCCACTGGCCACAGAGGGCCAGCCTTTCTGACCCAAGTTTGTGTCCCTGTCACATGATGGTGTGTCTCTGTTGCCTGGATGATAAAGTGAATTCAAGTTATAACACCAGGTTTATATAATATGTAATTACAACACCTCAGAAATTCAAAGTTCTATGTAGCAGAAACACTAACTACACACATTTACTGGCACATTAGGTGTTAGTTAGTCCCACAATCCATCTCCATACTGAAATAGGGTTGAGTGTTTAGAAAACGTGGCAAATAAACAGAGTTATTTTCTGGATTGAGAGATGCATGCCTTTATGGCCAATGAGTAAGAATACCGTGGCAATATACATGGTAGATCTAGGTGTAGAGATTTAAACATTTCAGGAGCTTTACAATTCCCTCCTCCCCCAGCCCTCACCAACTCATTCAGCAAACCTGAGTGGGCATTTTGTGGGGCAGCCTGGGCTGGAGGGCAGAGAGGGGGCAGCACGGCCCCCCACCAGACCGCACGCAGGTGGAAGACGCAGTCAAGTGTCTAGACCACTGCCACGGGGCGCAGGCGCAGCTCAGGGGGACCAGTCCTCGGGAGCCTTACTGGGAAAAGATGACAGAATAAATTCAGTGCCCTCAGTGCATCCTCTCCCCACAGCCTACTCACAGGTATCTTAGCTACTCCCTTTGACTTTTTTTTTTTTTTTTTTTTTTGCCTCTGAGGGTTTTGTTTGTGGAGCAGTGAGATAGAATTTGGTGAGAAAACACCTGGACTCTGCGTCTGGAGGCCCAACTTGATGGGCCTTTGGTGGCGGCCACTTAAATTGAGAGGCAGGATAAACAGTGGTCAGAAGCCCAGTCTCCGGAACAGAGTGCCTTTGTATAAATCCTGGCTCAGCTGCTTCTGATGTGACTTCCGCCATGTTCCTTTGTCAGTCTAGGACTCGGTTTCCCTGTCTTTAAAATAAAGGTCGTGGGGCGCCTGGGAGGCTCAGTGGGTTAAAGCCTCTGCCTTTGGCTCGGGTCATGATCCCAGGGTCCTGGGATCCAGCCCCGCATCAGGCTCTCTGCTCAGCAGGGAGCCTGCTTCCCCCTCTCTCTCTCTGCCTGCCTCTCTGTCTACTTGTGATCTCGCTCTCTCTGTCAAATAAATAAACAAAATCTTTAAAAAATAAATAAAATAAAATAAAGGTCATCACAGCACCTAGCACACAGGGTTATCGTGGGAATCGAACTGAAAATCGAGTAGCAATTCTCCATCTCGGGCTTGAGCATACCCAGTGCTCCTTCCGAATGTGGAGGTTTTTACTCTTCACGTCCTAAGCTTCAGCTTCCTTAGCTAGAAGATGCACAGATAATCCCTGTCGAACTTTCTCTCACAGGCTTGTGCTGACGGTCATGGAAGGAAAAAAAAGATGGTTGCGATTTAAAGAAGAATTTAAAGATGATGAAGGGATGTTTGGTAAGATCGTTATTATCAGCATCCCTATCCTCTCTTTCTTCTGATTATTTACTTATTTATTTATTTACGTGACAGGCAGAGATCACAAGTAGGCAGAGAGGCAGGCAGAGAGAGAGGAGGAAGCAGGTCCCCCTATGAGCAGAGAGCCCGATGCGGGGCTCGCTCCCAGGATCCTGGGACCATGACCCTGGGACCATGACCCCTGGGACCATGACCGAAGGCAGAGGCTCAACCCACTAAGCCACCCAGGCACCCTCTTTCTTCTGATTTAGAGAGGAGTGCAGAACTGAAACTGGGAGATGCGTCGGAGTTCATGGACGGTTCTTGTCCAGCGGTAGCCCCCTGCCCCAACCCAGTGCTCCCTGATGAGCCACGGCCAACTCCCATGGTCGTGTGGGCACAGCCAGACTGAAAGGCTAGGAATGACGGGCGTGTAAAGCAAAGGAAAGATGAGAAAACTAAAGTGGAGGAGTCCTGCTTACGCTTCAGTCCGTCCTGGAAATCTGTGCTGCCCTTTATCCTCAAGTGCTCAGCATTACCTGCCCATTGTCACTCTGGGCAGTTGGGTTCAGAGTCCCCCAGCCTGACGAGCACCGTCCTTCCTGCACACGGGATGAGACGGACCAAATGAGCCTGTTAATATTCAGCGAAATACCAATAAAGTCCTTGTTCAATGTGATTTATTTATCATATTGATCTACCCTCCGGAGCCAAGAGCAAATGAAGTACTTGTGTTACCTTGAAAACGCAATACAGATAAAAATCAAACCGTTATCTTCTGTGTACTTGGAAGATTAATTGGAAACTATGCTTTTGGTGTTCGGTTTAATGTGCTGAACGGTTGTTTGGGGGAAATCATGGCCTTTGGAGAGCATGGCAGCGTTTATCAGAGGCGTCTCTGCATTTTCACTGTGTCTCGTTAACAATTCTGCGGGAGTTTTTCTTCTGGAAATAGTGTCAGCAAATTGGTGCGATCTCCTCATTATCTGCTTATGGCCTATTTTAGCAGCCAATTCACGTATTGCCAGGAGTTTATGATATATGCACCTTGAAATAAAGCCTCCTGTCCTGCAGGCCCGAAAGGGATCTGGGTAGAGATGGTGGCCGGCTAGAGGCTTCCACAGTTCAGAGTGTGCAGAAATCTCACTGAAACCCACAAACTTGCACCACCTGCTTTTCCCTTAACTCTCAATCCACCACGTTTTCTTTTTAGCGCTTTGAGAAATGGCGGTCTTAACATTCAGCTGTGGGTCCTCGGGAGATTTCAGTCCGGAGCAGTCCGAGCTGGAGGCTCGTCTAGTCCGAGCTGGACGCTGTCCCCCCCGACAAAGAAAACCAGGTGAGGAGGAGGGAACGGCTGACCTTCCTGCTGGGCAAGTAGCGGTATCCTGAGAGCTGGGCAGGGCTCAGAAGGGATCCTGAAGGTTCTCTGAGAACCTGCTTCTTCCCAGGTGCCCTTCAGGTGCAGCGGACCCTGGAGACCGCCACGCTGGCTTGCCCTGCAGGATCTGTGCCTCGAGATCGTGGCCGTGGAATTGAAGATAACACTGAGACAAGCTCTCTTCTGTTTATTGAGGGAAATTGTGACACAGGGGAAGTTTGGCTCCAGGGCCCCTGTGTCCGTTTTTGTGTTTCTTTCACATTTGCTGGAAACCATCCTCCCATCTGGTGCCCAGAGCCCCGGGCTGCTCTGAGCTTGTGTGGGTTCCACACTATGTGCGAGTGTGTATGTGCTCGCCATCACACAATCACACACATGCACACACACCCCTCTCTTGCTGTGTCCCAGACTCTAATCACTTCCTTCTCTGTCAAAAGCACAACTTGGGGGTGAAGAAAAAAAGCATTCAATCAAATGTCTTCACTTAAGGTTATTCCTGTTTTCTAGAAAGATATTTATTAATTTAAATGATAAGTCCAAATCTGAGGGGCAGCTGGAGGGACCCTGGTGGCCTGTAGAAGTGCCAGCCCCCGGCAAGTCTTCGAGAACACACAGCGGGCAGGTGTGACAGTGTTCTCAGCCTGGTCTGGGTTTTTTCAGACCGATTTGGGATAACAAGACATTGACTTCACAGCAGAAAGATTTGGGGGGGTCCTCTAGAGACCAGGGTTTGTTCCAGCACCAAAACAAGAATTTGCTTTAGGATGTGCAGGATAGACCCTCTGGTGTGGCCTGTCTGGCATCAGGAAGGTCTGTCTCCTCCTCTGCCTGCTGTTAGTCCCGGCTTGGAGGGCAGGGCAATATACCACTGCATTCAGATCTGTGGCTCTGTGTAATATGGATTCCTTTATATTTATTAAGATTTGCTTCTTTGTGTTTCAGTACATGATTGATTTTAGAACCGTTCGATGTGTGCCCGGAAAGGATTTCCAGGTGCCGCATTCTGTGCGTGTCCTTTAGAAGGAGCTTGCGATTTGATTGTTCAACTTTTCTATCCTTCATGTTTCACTTTTGGGGTTGCTTCATCATATAAAAATCACTCCTATTTTAGGTTTACTGCATTTTCCATGTTATTCTTTCACTATTAATTTATTCCCTTTGAAGTGAGATTCGGTTCATGCCCACTCAAACTGTTTGAGTTTCCGGGAGATCTGGCCGTCCTGCTCCGTGGGTGGCATGCACTTGGCTTGGGTCTGGCCACGGACACGGACTGTCCACTTTCTCCTGGGTGGCGTCTGTCCTGTGTTTGTCTCCTACATTATTTTCAGTCCCAGATTTTAGAAATGTCTCTGGGCGACGTCACACAGCTCAGTGGTAGGTATTTCATGCGGGATGAAAATGTATCTTTTGGGAATTTTAATCCAACTACGTATCTTGTGTAGGTTTATTTATAGGGGCCTGAACCCACAACCTTGTTTTGTGCCTTCTGTTTATTTGACTTTCGCTTGTTTGCCTCCCCCGTACCCTTTTCCTATCTTGAAAATGAATCAAATTTCTATAGTTCCTGTTTTCCCTCCACTGGTTTTGAAGTAACACATTTTATTCCTATCCTTTGTAGTGGTTAAGGTTAATTTTTAGTTAAAAACATTTTTTGACCTCACACTTTGAAAAGTTGCAATTCCAGCACAGAGAGCACGGATGCAGCATCATTATCTAAGACTTATAGTGTATTCCCTGCAAACAAGGACATCCTACGGGACCGAAATGCGGCCACAAAAGTCTGCACAGCAGTGTCCCTGCTTTGCCACCGTCTAAAGCATTCTGGTTTCGCTCAACCCTCCAGTGATTTCCCTTATGACGAAAGGGTCCAATTCGGAATTGCAGATTATTTAAGTTGTCATATTTCTTTAATTTGGAAGAATCCGTTATTCTTTCCTTGACCTTTTTTTTTTAATGTTACCTATTGAATGGGTTATTATTTTTTTAAGATATTTTTTAAAGTCCTTAAATGACACACTGGACCAGATGGACATCACAGATATATTCAGAACATTTCATCCCAAAGCAACAGAATACACATTTTTCTCTAGTGCACATGGAACATTCTCCAGAATAGACCACCTCCTGGGTCATAAATCAGGTCTCAACTGGTACCAAATGATTGGGATCATTCCCTGCATATTATCAGACCACAAGGCTCTGAAGCTAGAACTCAATCACAAGAGGAAATTTGAAAAGAATCCAAATAGATGGAGACTAAACAGCATCCTTATAAAGAATGAATTGGTCAACCAGGAAATTAAAGAAGAAAAAGTTCATGGAAACAAATGATAATGAAAACACAACGGTCCAAAATCTGTGGGACACAGCAAAGGCAGTCCTGAGAGGAAAATACGTAGTGGTACAAGTCTTTCTCAAGAAACAAGAAAGGTCTCAAATACACAACCTAACCCTACACCTAACGGAGCTGGAGAAAGAACAAGAAAGAAAGCCTAAACCCAGCAGGAGAAGAGAAATAATAAAGATCAGAGCAGAAATCAATGACATAGAAACCAAAAAAACAATAGAACAAATCAACGAATCTAGGAGCTGGTTCTTTGAAAGAATTAATAAGATTGATAAACCCCTGGCCAGACTTATCAAAAAGAAAAGAGAAAGGACACAAATAAATAAAATCATGAATGAAAGAGGAGAGATCATAACCAACACCAAAGAAATACAAACAATTATAAGAACATACTATGAGCAACTCTACGCCAACAAATTTGACAATCTGGAAGAAATGGATGCATTCCTAGAGACCTATAAACTACCACAACTGAACCAGGAAGAAATAGAAAACCTGAACAGACCCATAACCAGTAAGGAGATTGAAACAGTCATCAAAAATCTCCAAACAAACAAAAGCCCAGGGCCAGACGGCTTCCCAGGGGAATTCTACCAAACATTTAAAGAAGAATTAATTCCTACTCTCCTGAAACTATTCCAAAAAATAGAAATGGAAGGAAAACTTCCAAACTCCTTTTATGAGGCCAGCATCACCTTGATCCCAAAACCAGACAAGGATCCCATCAAAAAAGAGAATTACAGACCAATATCCTTGATGAACACAGATGCGAAAATTCTCACCAAAATACTAGCCAATAGGATTCAACAGTACATTAAAAGGCTTATTCACCACGACCAAGTGGGATTTATTCCAGGGCTGGAAGGTTGGTTCAACATCTGCAAATCAATCAATGTGATACAACACATTAATAAAAGGAAGAACAAGAACCATATGATACTCTCAATAGATGCTGAAAAAGCATTTGACAAAGTACAGCATCCCTTCCTGATCAAAACTCTTCAAAGTGTTGGGATAGAGGGCACATACCTCAATATTATCAAAGCCATCTATGAAAAACCCACCGCAAATATCATCCT
>PISX010021806.1:0-32891 GCA_004024625.1 Mellivora capensis
ACTTCTAATACTATGTTGAACAAGAGTGGTGAGAGTGGGCATCCTTGTCGTGTTCCTGATCTCAACGGGAAGGCTGTGAGCTTCTTCCCATTGAGGATGATGTTTGCTGTGGGTCTTTCATAGATAGAATTTATGAAGTTCAGGAATGTTCCCTCTATCCCTATACTTTGAAGCGTTTTAATCAGGAACGGATGCTGGATTTTGTCAAATGCTTTTTCTGCATCAATTGAGAGGACCATGTGGTTCTTCTCTCTTCTCTTATTGGTTTGTTCTATCACATTGATTGATTTGCGAATGTTGAACCAGGCTTGTAAGCCAGGGATGAATCCCACCTGGTCATGGTGGATGATCTTTTTAATGTGCTGTTGGATCCTGTTTGCTAGGATCTTGTTGAGAATCTTAGCATCCATATTCGTCAGTGATATTGGTCTGAAATTCTCCTTTTTGTTGGGGTCTTTGCCTGGTTTGGGGATCAGGGTAATGCTGGCTTCATAAAAAGAGTCTGGAAGTTTTCCCTCTGCTTCAATTTTTTGAAACAGCTTCAGGAGAATAGGTGTTATTTCTTCTTTAAAAGTTTGGTAGAATTCCCCAGGGAATCCATCAGGTCCTGGGCTATTGTTTTTGGGAGGTTTTTGATCACTGCTTCAATCTCGTTACTAGATATTGGTCTATTCAGGTTGTTAATTTCTTCCTGGTTTAATTTTGGGAGTTTATATTTTTCCAGGAATGCATCCATTTCATCTAGGTTTTTTGTCTTATTCGCATATAACTGTTGATAATAACTACTGATGATTGTTTCTACTTCCTTGGTGTAAGTTGTGATCTCTCCCTTTTCATCCATAACTTTATTAATTTGAGCTTTGTCTCTTTTCTTTTGAATTAGTGTGGTCAATGGTTTATCGATCTTATTGATTCTTTCAAAAAACCAGCTTCTAGTTTCATTGGTACGTTCTACTATATCTCTAGTTTCTACCTCATTTATCTCTGCTCTCATCTTGATTATTTCCCTTCTTATGTGTGTAGTTGGTTTGATTTGTTGTTGATTCTCCAGTTCTTTAAGGTATAGAGACAGCTGTTGTATTCTGTATTTTTCAATTTTTTTGAGGGAGACTTGGATGGCTATATATTTCCCCCTTAGGACCGCCTTTGCTGTATCCCATAGGTTTTGGAATGAAGTGTCTTCATTCTCATTGGTTTCCATGAATTGTTTAAGTTCTTCTTTCATCTCCTGGTTGATCCAAGCATTCTTAAGCAAGGTGGTTTTTAGTTTCCAGGTATTTGATTTCCTTCCAAACTTTTCCTTGTGATTGAGCTCCAGTTTCAAAGCATTGTGATCTGAGAATATGCAGGGAATAATCTCAGTCTTTGGTATCAGTGGAGTCCTGATTTGTGACCCAGTATGTGGCCTATTCCGGAGAAGGTTACATGTGCGTGCACTTGAGAAGAATGAGTATTCTGTTGTTTTAGGATGGAATGTTCTGTATATATCTGTGAGGTCCATCTCGTCCAATGTGTCATTCAATGCTCGTGTTTCTTTATTGATTTTCTGCTTGGATGATCTGTCTTTTACTTAGAGAGGCATTTTAAGATCTCCTACTATCAATGTATTCATATCGATATGACTCTTTATCTTGATTAATAGTTTTATTATTAATTGGCTGCTCCCATATTGGGGCCATAAATATTCATAATTCTTAGATCTTCTTGGTGGATAGTCCCTTTAAGAATGATGTAGTGTCCTTCTATATCTCTGACTACAGTCTTATTTTAAAATCTAATTTATCTGATATGAGAATCACTACCCTGGCCCTCTTTTGAGGCACATTGGCATGAAAGATGCTTCTCTATCCCTTCACTTTCAGTCTGGGTGTATCCTTGGGTTCAAAATTGGTCTCTTGTAGACAACATATTGATGGGTCCTGTCGTTTTATCCAATCTGCAACCCTGTGTCGTTTTATGGGCGCATTTAGGCCATTCACATTGAGAGTGATTATTGATAGATACGTTTTTATTGACATCGTGTTACCTTTGAAGTCTTTCTTTCTATAGAGTGTCTCTGTATTTCTGTTCAATGATATTCTTAGGATTTTTCCTCTTTTATAGAACCCCCCCTTAATATTTCTTTCAGTGTCGGCTTGGTGGTCGCATACTCTTTTAAGCCTTGCCGGTCTTGTAAACTCTTTATCTCTCCATCCATTTTGAATGTCAGTCTTGCTGGATAAAGTATTCTTGGCTGCGTGTTCTTCTCATTTAGTGCCCTGAATATATATTGCCAGCCCTTTCTGGCTTGCCAGGTTTCTGTGGACAGGTCTGCCATTATTCTGATGGGCTTTCCTCTGTATGTAAGGAGCTTCTTTTTCCTAGCTGCCTTCAAGAGGGCTTGCCTACAATTATAATTCTTCATTCTTGCTATTAGGTGTCTCGAGGTCTTTGAAGTGATTATTGAAAGATACGAATATAGTGCTATTGTGTTATCTGTACTGTTCATATTTCTGGTGATGTTCTCTGGTCCTTTCTAGTCTTTGTTGCTTTTGTTGTTTTTTTCTTCACTCAAATAGTCCCCCTTAAAATATCTTGCACTGCTGGCTGAGTGGTCACTAACTCCTTTAGTTTTTGTTTGTGTTGGAGGCTGTCTCTCCTTCTATTCTTCAGCAATAGCCTTGCTGGGTAAAGAATTCTTAGCTGTATATTTTTCCCATTTAGCATGTTGAATGTTTCCTACCATTATCTTCAGGCCTTCCAGGTTTCTCTGGCAGATCTGTTCTGAACCTGAGCTGTCTTTCCTTGTAGGTTCTTTCCATTGCTTTCAGGATTCTTTCCTTACCTGTGTATTTTGTGAATGTGAGTATTATATGCCTGGGTGATACTGACTGTTTTAATTTAATGGGATTTCTCTGTCCTTTTTGGATTATGATGTCTGCGTCCTTCTCCAGATTAGGGAGATTTTCAGCTACAATTTGAACAATATTTCCGCCTTTTTTTCTCTTTCTTCATCATCTGGGTCTCCTATGATAAAATAAGTCACTGAGTTCCCTAGGACTACCTTCGTTGGCCTACCTTCATGGTCCATTACTTTCTTTCCCTCTTCTTGTCGGTGTCATTATTTTCCATAATTTTATCACTGACTCCTTCCTCCGCTTCATCCATCCTCACTTTCTTGGCATCCATTCTGGTTTGAATCTTAGTTATAACATTTTAATTTGGAGGGTGACTAGATTTTACTTTTTTATCTCTGCTGTAAAAGAGTCTTTATTGTCTCCTATGCTTTTTTCAAGCCCAGTTGCTATCCTTATAATTGATGTTTTAAATTCTAGTTCAGACATCTTCCTTATGTCTCTTGATTAAATCCCTGGATGTGAGTTATACTTCCTGTTTTTCTTTGGTGAATTTCTCCATCTCATCATTTTGTTCCAAAAAGAAAGAAAACCAGAGCAAAAACCAAAAAAACATAAAAACTAGATCCTGGGTGTGTTGGTCTCATTGTTAAAAGATCCCCCCCAAAAAATAATAAGATAAAATGAAAGTAAACAAAAATTAAGGTGACATTTATATAATATATATATATTAAATTTAAAAATAATAAAAAGAGAAGATATTGAAAAAAATAAGAAAACAAATGAAGAATTAATACAGAATAAAAGAAAAAGGAAGCAAGATCCTATTTCCCTTAGAGGTAAACCTTTGCAGTACTCAGTGATCAGTAAATTCGGTGAGAAGAAGGTGTTTGTGTTTGTCCTTTGGGGAAGGTGCCTATTGTGCTGATCTTCTGGTGGACTTGACCTAGCAGAAATTTTCCTCTGGCATAGCTGGGGGTTGGGGCTTTGTGCAGGTGATTCTGGCCTCCAGTATATGGTGTTGCTTTTCTTCACGAAGGCTTACAGTGCTGATGGGCAAGATGAAAATGGTGGTGTCCTGATGTCTAGCCTTGGAGCTGAATGTTCAAGCCTCCCACTCCTCAGTGAGCCCTCAAAGAAGAGCAATCAATCACCCCTCTGGTGTCTCCAGTTTCCGTCAGAACCCTGTGTTCACCTCACCTGTGTCCAAGTTTTTTTAATCTCAGGTGCACGACTGAGTTTCAGAACCCCAAATTTTAGGGAGTCCTGTGTTGTGCACCTATCCTGTTCCTCCGGGGGAGGGTCTTGCTTCACTTTTGTTGTTTGCCAGTCAGTCCAAGTATGTAGTCACACAACCACTCTGTGGTTTGTAGTTTATAGCAAAACAGCAGAAAGCCAGTACAAAGACTGGCTAAGCAGGATTCCCCTGTCCTATTTCTGGGAACAGTGCAGTATGTTGGCATCATCTGTTCTTGTGACCCAGGGGATCCTCAGACCACACTGTCACTACTGGGATTCTGGCCTACTTCCCCACCTTAGCACCTTCAAGTGGACTTCTAAAGGTTCAGATTTTGCACTCTGTTGATTGTAATACTTTGCAGTTGCCCCTGTAAGCAGGGCTCCCTCCCTGCCACTGTATCCACAGCTATATCTCCCCCAGGTCAACCAAAAGGTGGTCACTTTTCTACTTGTAGATTTGCAGTTTTTGTTCTCTCAGACCTCTGACTGATGTTGTGGGTGTTCATAATGATTTGATAAGTATCTAGCTATATTTTGAGGGAGAACACAAGGGTAGAGTCCCCCTACTCTTCCATCATCTTAACTCCTCCCTCCAAAATCCACTGGTTTTAGTATCCATTGGTAAATCTGGACTGAAACAGTTATTAGTATGATGGCTGCAGTATGGTAATTTTGAAACTCCATCATTTTTGCTACAGGTATAAATTTGAATTCTACTTTAAGGAAGAGCTTTATTCTCTATTTGTTTACTTATTTATGTTAGTTTGGACACATTCATTTTGATTCTTTCATGAATATCTTATTGCTATCATTATTTATTTTAATGCTCAGATTATCTCAGATTTAACCAGTGGCAACAAATTCAAGCTGGCTTCTCTGTCCATTCAATCTACTCCCATCATTCTGATACATATTTTGACATCAACATTTCCTTTAGTTCCTTACCTTCAGGCTTGTTTTTTTATTCCCTGCCTTATGGACCATTTCTGTGTGGAGCTGTGATTACTTTTAGTGCGAGGTGATATTTAGAAACCAAGACATGGGTACATGGATATATTTTAGTTTCACATTTTGTTATTCTCATTTAATTATACTTAGTACAGACATTGATACTATTTTAGTATTGAGATTTGATTTATGTTCTAGAGAACATGATCAATTTTTAAGTATTTCATATGTGCCTGAAAAGATTTTGTATATTCTACCTCTTGAATGTGGGGTTCTGTAAGTACCCTGTTAAATTCATTGTATCATTTATCTGTCTTCTATATTTCTATTAATTTTGTTTGTTTGTTAGATCTATCAGTTCCTGAAAGAGGTAAATTTAAAATCCCCCACTATAATGGTGGATTTGTCAAATTATTATAGTTCTCTAATTTTTGCTTTTTATATGTGACACTTTGTTATGTCCATACAAGTCTAAAATACATGCATCTTTTATCATTTCAATGACCCATTTTACCTCATTTTGCATTTAAAGTCTATTTTGGTTGATGTACTTTTCTATGGATGGTATTTCTTTTTCAGTTCTTTTAATTACTCACTTTCTTTTTTTCCTTTATTTTTCAGAATATGTTCTATAAAAATAAAACAGTGAATGCATTGATTTATTTGTGCATTTATCAACAGACTTTATAATGAGCAATAAGGATAAGCTTTATATATGAAAACATTATTTTTCTTCAGTTTTTTTTATAAAATTTCAACTCTTCAGAAAAGTCAAAAGACATCCTTCCTGTAGATTCATCCATTTTTTATTTTGCTACATATAATTTCTTTCTTTATAATGTATACATGTTTTTATGTTATATATTAATATTATGTTATATATAATTATAATATATGTATTGCTGAACCATTTGGAAGTAACATGCAGATACTATGGCACTTCAGCCTCGAACACTTCACTTCATTACTTCTCAAGACAAGGGCATTACTTTCATCACATTCAGAGAAATTTAACACTGATACAATTCTGTTACTTAACATAACTGTCCCAATCAAAATTTCAAGATTGTCCTAAGAGTCTCCTTCAAAGCTTTTTATTTGTTTTGATACAGGATCCAGTCAAGGATCATGTACTGTATTTGGTTGCCATGCCCCTTTAATATAAATCTAGAAAAGAACTAACTCATCTTTTCTTAAAATTTTTTCAAAATATTGGCAGCTCTGATGGGTCCAGGCAGTTGTACTACATATGTGTCACAATTTGAGCTTGTCTGTTTGCCCATGATTAATTTAAGCATTTTTAGCAAAAGGACTACATAGGTGATGCTGTGTCCTTGCATCACATCAGAAAGCACAGCAAAGCCTGTTTTATCCCATTCATTATTGATGGTGCTATGTTTGACCTTTTTAAAAGATTTTTTTAAGAGCTGTTTATATTCACAGTAAATTTGAGAAGAACATATAGAGATTTCTCATATATCCCCACCCCTACACATGCATAGCCTTTCCTGTTAACATTCCCTATCAGAGTGGTACATTTGTGAAACTATACTGACATACAATAATCACCCAAAGTCCATAGTTAGATTATTTCATTCTTAGTGTTAAATATTTTGTGGGCTTAGAAAAATGAATAATGACATGTAATCTCATTATAGTATCATATAGAGTATTTCCACTGCTTCAAAAGACCTGTGTTCTGCCTGTTCACCCCTTCCTCCAAGCCTCTGCCAACCACTGGTCTTTTTACTGAGTCCATAGTTTTACCTTTTCCAGAATGTTAATGATTGAAATTATACAGTATATGGCCTTTCAAATTTACTTATATCCATTAGTAATATGCATTTAGGGTTTCTCCATGTCTTTTAATTTCAGAGTAACATTCCATTGTTTGTACCAGTTTATTTATCCATTCACCTACTGAAGGACACTTGGTTGGATCTAAGATTTGGCAGTTATGAATAAAGTGCTATAAACATCTACATGCAGATTTTTGTGTGGACATGTTTTCAACTCCTTTGGGTAAATGTGAGGAAATATAATTGTTTATTTGGCTTTTCATATTTATACTTATATATTTATATCTATACACTGTATATGTATATATGTGTACGTATTTTTTTTTCTAAACCATTTGACAATAAATTGCCTCATGAATCCTGTGTAATTCAGTATGTATTTCCTAAAACTGTATTCATTTTTCACCAATTATACCATTAAATGTCATTTATTTAAAAAAAAGAATAGAATCTGGTCCAGGGTCCAATCTATAATCATGTCACATTGGAACTATCATGTTTGTTTAGTTTCCTTCAATTTGCAGTAGTTTCTTAGATTTTACTTGTGTAGAAAAAATAGTTTTGAAGAAACAGTCATTTTATAGAATGTCCTTGAATTTCAGTTTGTTTGATGTTTTTTCATGATTACATTCAGTTTATACAGTTTTGTCAAGGATATGACTGAAGTGATGTTTGTTTCTCAGTATATTGTGTAAGGAGGCACGTGGTATCATTCTGTTCTATAACTTTAACTTTTAATTTCTTGTTACAGAATTTTGTTTAGGAGATTGAAGAATGTAAGGCTGTGTCCATTGGTGATGTCATGGATAGCTAGGCAGGTACTCTTCTCTTTTCCCATGGGAAACAATAGCTTTTTTTTAAGGTTTTTTTTTTTAAGACTTTATTTGTTTATTTATTTATTTAGATCATATGAGTGGGACGAGGGGCAGAGACAGAGGGAGAGAGAGAATCTCAAGAAGACTCTGCGCTCAGCATGAGCCTAACTTGTGGCTTGATCTCATGATCCTGAGATTGTGACTTGAGCTGAAATCAAGAGGTGGATGCTGGGGTGCCTGGGTGGCCCAGTCGTTAAGCGTCTGCCTTCGGCTCGGGTCATAATTCCAGCGTCCTGGAATTGAGCCCCGCATCGGGCTCCCTGCTCAATGGGGAGTCTGCTTCTCCCTCTCCCACTTCCCCTGCTTGTGTTCCCTCTCTTGCTATGTCTTAAATAAATAAAATCTTTTAAAAACAACCAAAAAATAGTTGGATGCTAAACCACCTGAACCACCAAGGGGCCCAAAACAGTCATGTTTTTAGGGACATGTTATTATGATGGATTTAGGTTTTCCTAGTAGGCAGCCTATTTTTTTGTCTACTTTACGTGCTTATAGAAGTGCTTATCATTAATGGAGTTGTCATGTCTATTCTACAATCATATTTTCTTGCCTTAGAGTATTTATTACTCTGCCTATTGGTCTGTTTCTCTCTCTCAGAAGAGTTTTTTCAGCAGCCTCACATGCACATTGTCCTTAGGCACATTTTTCTGTAAGGTTAGCCAGTTTTTTTTTCCCCCATACCATTACCTTCCTGTACTACTTTCTTACTTTATAATTATTTCAAAGACTTTATTCTGTGAAGCCAATTCATAATATTCCTTATTTTATTATTATTTTTTAAATTCCAGTATAATTAACAAACAGTTTTATAGTTCTGGGTATACAATATAATGATTGAACGATTCCATACATTATTCAGTGATCATCAGGATGAGTGTGCTTTTAATCACCCTCACCTGTTTGACCCATTCCCCATCCACCTACCATCTGTCAACCATGTTTGTTTTCTATATAGTTACTCTAGATTTTGGTCTCTTTTCCTAGTTTATTTTGTTTCTTAAATTACACATATGATTGAAATCATATGGTACTTATCTTTCACTGACTTTTTTTTAACTTAGCATTATACTCTAGCTCCATCTGTGTTATTGCAAATGGCAAGAGTTCATTCACTTTTATGGCTGAGTAATACAATGTGTATATAAACCACATCTTCTTAAATCAGAGACAGAGACAAACCATGAGAGACTCTTGACTCTGGGAAACAAACTGAGGGTTGTGGAAGGGGAAGTGGGGGGGTATGCCCCTTGTCCCACTCACATAATCTAAATAAATAAATACAGAAATAGATAAAATCTTAAAAACAACAACAAAAACAACCCGGAGGAGGCAAGATGGCGGAGAAGTAGGAGGTGCTGTTTCAACCGGTCCCCTAAAGTGAGCTGATTATCTACCAAAGAACTCTGATCACCCATGAAATCAGCCTGAGATTAGAATTACACACTTCTGGATCTCTACGGGGGCAGATGACACCAGTGCACAGGTAAAGCAGGTGGGAACATCGCACTGATATCAGAAGATCAACAAAAGGGGGAGGGACTCACCAGAAGTGACCCATTGGAAAGTAATACCCCAATATGAGAGTGCCCTGTGATTGGGGACCAGCATTAACTTGGATTCTGGTTGAAAGCACTCAAAAAGAGCAAAAGATCTTAAGGGGAAATTGGTGGAATCAGGCGGTTAGGGAATGGGTCTTAAGCCCACAGACCCAGGACTACCACCACTGGTGCTGAGCCAGAGAGAGTGCAGTGAAGAAGTCAGGTGTGGGTCTCTGAGACGCTGGAGCTTGTGAGAGGGTCTAGGTGGCGGCACGCATGAGAGAGTCTGGTGTGGACGCCCGCCGGCGCTCTCTAGAAGCACAGCCTTTTGCACTTTGCAGGTGCGCTGCGCTACGAGGGTCTGAGTTGTGCTCCACACCCTCCCCCGAGAGAGGCACATGCAGGTGCTAGCCAGTGCTCTCTAGGACTGGGAGAGTCTGACCACTCCCAGCCTGGGCCAGCATGAAAATCTCACTGTGCTCTCTCTGGCTGGGACCTCTCCAGCAGTCTGGACCTGCCCAGAAAGCCACAGAGGAGGCAGCCACTTGAAGCCACCTCTCTGGACTAGTACTTCTCGTGGTTTTGGTAACAGCGACCCCTGAGACTGTGACTGGCGACGTGCTCTGCCAGCGGCAGAGGGGGAGTTTATATGCTCTGGAGCACCCACAGGGGAACAGACTGAGGCTGCTTTCTGAGATGGAGGTCTGGGTACAGTTTGCTTTCCTATAAACCTCCAAAGAACCACCAAAAATGGCCAAGGGGAGAGGAAAAAAAGGGGGGAACCCTCCAGAGAACAAAAGCTTGAAAAGATGGTCTCCTCAGAGCTCAGCCCCTTGATAGGAGGCAGGAGGACTCAACTCTAGCAAAACTGCCTGAAAAACCATGCAGCAGGCCCCTCCCCCAGAGAGCCAGCCAAAAAAAAAAAAAAAAAAAAAACCAACAAAAAACAAAACCAAAAAAAAACAGGACAACCTCCACTACTTCATAGATACTACTTTTATTTTTAATTCGTGCCAACTATTCTCATTCTTTTCAATTTTTTTTATAATTTTTGAACCTAGTTACCATCACAATGAGATGTTCAGTACAACAAATTCCATAATAACCTTTTAACTTGAACTTTTCTGATACATATACCTGTGTTTTTCTTTTTCTTTTCTATTTTTTAATATTCATATAGAGATAAGCTTCAAGGTAATCCTCTTTCCCCAATCAATACTACCCCTATATATAAACTAGTATAAATGACCGTTTATCTCAGGAAAGTTGAGTCCTTTAACAAAGATTTCAAGATAACACCCAGGAAGAATCAAAATAACCTTCCTCGACGATACTGAGGATTTATAACCAACTCCCATCTTTTTCTTCTGTCAGTGTTTCTGTGTATTTGTTTTTGTTTTGGTAGTATCTAAATCTTATACTTGGGGTTCATTTTGGCTGGGTTCTTTTTTTTCTTGTCATTTACTTCTGTCAGTCTTTTTGTTTGTTTTTGTTTGTATACTTTATAAATCTTACATTTGGGTCCCATTCGGGGTATATCTTCTCTTTTCTTTTTTCTTTTTTTTTTCCCCTCTCTTTTTCTTTTTTCTTTCTTTTTGGTGGGAACTCCCGATTGCTCAGAAGCATTCCAGGGTGCACCTTGCCTGCATCATGGTTGATACATTCAGCTACACATCCCCTCAGCCATCTCTCACCAAAATGACTAGGAGGAGGAATGCCCAACAGAGGAAAAATTTAGAGACTGTGCCCTCTCCATCAGAGCTACTGGATGTGGACATAAACAGTATGTCAGAAAGGGAATTCAGGGTAACACTTATCCAGGCAATGGCTAGATTGGAAAAAAATCATCAATGACAAAATGTAATTGATTAAGGAAGAAGTGAAAGTCACCAGGGAAGATATTAACAATGCTCTCAATGAGTTCCAATCTAATCTAAGTTCTCTAACAGCTAGTGTAACTGAGGCAGAAGATAGAACTAGTGATCTAGAGGACAAACTGATAGAGAAAAAGGATCAGGAGGAGGCCTGGAACCAACTGCTTAGAAGGAATGAAAACAGAATTAAAGAAATAAATGACTCCATGAAACGTTCCAATGTCAGAATTATGGGATTCCCTGAGGGGGAGGAGAAAGAAAGAAGACTAGAGGATATAGTTGAACAAATTTTCCACGAAAATTTTCCCAATCTGGCAAATTGAATGAGTGTTTGTGTCCTAGAGACAGAAAGGTCTCTCCCCAAGATCACAGAATCTAGAAAGACCTCGAAACATCTGATTGTGAAAATGATGAATCATAATTTTAGACAGGACCTTGAAAGCAGCTGGGGGCAAGAGATTCCTTACATACAGAGGAAGGCTAATCAGAATAAGGTGAGACCTGTCCATAGAAACCTGGCAAGCCAGAAAGGGCTGGCAAGGTGTATTCAGGGCACTAAATGAAAAGAACATGCAGCCGAGATTATCCAGCAAGACTGACATTCAAAATGGATGGAGAGAGAAAGAGCTTCCAAGACTGGCAACTTTTAAAAGAGTATGTGAACACCAAGCCACCACTACAAGAAATATTAAGGGAGGTTCTATAAAAGAGAGAAAAAAAACAAGAATATCATTGAACAGAAATTATGGAGACAATCTGTAGAAACAAAGACTTCACAGGTAACACGATGTCAATAAAAATGTATCTCTCAGTAATCACTGTCAACATGAATGGCATTAATACGCCCATAAAATGGCACAGGGTTGCAGATTGGATAAAACGACAAGACCTATCCATATGTTGTCTACAAGAGACCCATTTTGAACCTAAGGATGCATCCAGACTGAAAGTGAAGGGATAGAGAAGCATCATTCATGCCAATGGGCCTCAAAAGAAGTCTGGGGTAGTGATTCTCATATCAGATAAATTAGATTTTAAAGGAAAGACTGTCATCAGAGATACAGAAGGACACTACATCATTCTTAAAGGGTCTATCCACCAAGAAGATCTAACAATTGTAAGTACTTATGTCCCTACTATGGGAGCAGCCAATTGTATAAGACAACTGTCAATACACATAAAGAGTCATATTGATATGAATACATTAATAGTAGGGGATCTTAACATGCCACTCTCAGTAATAGATCATCCAAGCAGAAAATCAATAAAGAAACAAAAGCATTGAATGACACATTGGACCAGATGGACCTCATAGATATATACAGAACATTCCACCCTAAAAAAACAGAATACCCATTCTTCTCAAGTGCACATGGAACCTTCTCCAGAATACACCACATACTGGGTCACAAACCAAGGCTCAACGGATACAAGAAGATTGAGATTATTCCCTGAATATTCTCAGATCACAATGCTTTGAAACTGGAGCTCAACCACAAGGAAAAGTTCGGAAGGAATTCAAACACCTGGAAGCTAAAGACCACCTTCCTTAAGAATGCTTGGATCATGGGACGCCTGGGTGGCTCAGTTGGTTAAGCGGCTGCCTTCAGCTCAGGTCATGATCCCGGTGTCCTGGGATTAAGTCCCACATTGGGCTCCTTGCTCGGCAGGGAACCTGCTTCTCCCTCTGCCTCTGCCTGCCACTCTGTCTGCCTGTGCTCGCTTGCTCTCTCTCCCTCTCTCTCTCTCACAAATAAATAAATTTTAAAAAATAAAAATAAAATATATTTAAAAAAAGGCTTGGATCAACCAGGAAGTCAAAGAAGAACTTAAACAATTCCCGGAAACCAATGAGAATGAAGACACTTCTGTCCAAAGCCTATGCAATACAGCAAAGTCCGTCCTAAGATGGAAATACATAGTCATCCAAACCTCCCTCAAAAAAATCTGAGAAATCCAGAATACACCAGCTATCTCTACACCTTAACAAACCGGAGAATCAACAACAAAGTAAGCCAACTCGACACACAAGAAGGGAAATAAGTTTAGAGCCGGGATCAATGAATTAGAAACTAGAGGTACAGTAGAATGCACCAATGAAACTAGAAGCTGGTTTTTGGAAGGAACCAATAAGATCAATAAACCATTGGCCAAACTAATCCAAAAGAAAAGAGAGAGGACCCAAATTAATAAAATCATGAATGAAAATGGAGAGGTTACAACTAACACCAAGAAGAACAATCATCAGAAATTATTATCAACAGTTATATGCCAATAAATTAAGCAACCTAGATGAAATGGATGCATTTCTGGAAAACGATAAACTTCCAAAACTGAATCAGGAAGAAATTGACAACTTGAATAGACCAATATCTAGTAACGAGATTGAAGCAGTGATCAAAAAACAAGATCGCAGGACCTGATGGATTCCCTGTGGAATTCTATCAAACTTTCAAAGAAGAAATAATACCTATTCTTCTGAAGCTGTTTCAAAAAATTGAAGCTGAAGGAAAACCTCCAGCTCTTTTTATGAAGCCAGCATTACCCTGATCCCCAAACCAGGCAAACACCTCACCAAAAAGGAGAATTTCAGACCAATATTCCTGATGAATATGGTTGCTAAGATTCTCAACATGATCCTATCTCACAGGATCCAACAGCACATTAAAAAGATTATCCACCGTGACGAAGTGGGATTTATCCCTGGGTTGCAAGGGTAGTTCAACATTCGCAAATCAACGTGATAGAACAAATCAATAAGAGAAGAGAGAAGAACCACATGGTCCTCTCAATTGATGCAGAAAAAGCACTGGATAAGAAACAGCATCGGTTCCTGATTAAAACATTTCAAAGTATAGGGACAAAGAATATTCCTCAACTTCATAAAATATATCTCTATAAAACCCACAGCAAATATCATTCTCAATGGGGAAAAGCTGACAGCCTTCCCTTTGAGATCAGCAACACAACAAGGATGCCCACTCTTGCCACTGTTGTTCAACATAGTACTTGAAGCCCTAGTCACAGCAATCAGACACCAAAGAGAAATAAAATGTATTCAGATATCCAAGATCTATCTATAAAGAACTCTTAAACTCAACACACATATAATGGATACTCATGTCAAAAAATGGGCAGAAGACATGAGCAGACACTTCTCCAATGAAGACATATAAATGGCTAACAGACACGTGAGAAAAAAAATGTTCATTATCTTTAGCCATCAGGGAGATTCAAATTAAAACCACATTGAGATACCACCTTGCAGAAATTTGTATGGCCAAAATTAACAAGACAGTAAACAACGTGTGTTGGAGAGGATGTGGAGAAAGGGAAACCCTATTACACTGTTTGTGGGAATACAAGTTGGTGAAGGCACTTTGGAAAACAGTGTGGAGATTCCTCAAGAAATTAAAAATAGAGCTTCCCTATGACCCTACAATTGCACTACTGGGTATTTACCCCAAAGATACAGATGTAGTGAGGAGAAGCGCCATCTGTACCCCAATGTTCATAGCAGCAATGGCCACAGTCGCTAAACTGTTGAAAGAACGAATATGCCCTTCAATGGATGAATGGATAAGGAATATGTTGTCCATATATACTATGGAGTATTATGCCTCCATCAGAAAGGATGAGTACCTAACTTTTGTATCAACATGGACGGGACTGGAGGAGATTATGCTGAGTGGAAATAAGTCAAGCAGAGAGAGTCAATTATCATATGGTATTGCTTATTTGTGGAGTATAAGGAATTACACGGAGGATATGTGGAGATGAAGAGGAGAAGGGAGTTGGGGGAAATTGGAGGGGGAGACGAACCATGAGAGACTGTGGACTCTGAAAAACAATCTGAGGGTTTTGGAGGTGTGGGGGATGGGAGGTTGGGTGACCCTGGTGGTGCGTATTATGGAGGGCACGTATTGCATGGAGCACTGAGTGTGGTGCATGAACAATGAATTCTGGAACACTGAAAAGAAATTAAAAAAACATAAAAATTTAAAAAAATAAACCCTTCTTAAACAAACAAACAAACAAACAAACTGTTGTTTCCTGTGGGAAAAGAGAAAAGTACCTGCCTAGCTATCCATGACATCACCAAAGGACAAAGCCTTACATTCTTCAATCTCATGAACAAAATTCTGTAACAAGAAATTAAAAGTTTGGGGCGCCTGTGTGGCTCAGTGGGTTAAGCCTCTGCCTTCGGCTCAGGTCATGATATCAGGGTCCTGGGATCAAACCCCGCATCAGGCTCTCTGATCCGCAGGGAGCCTGCTTCCCCTTCTCTCTCTGCCTGCCTCTCTGCCTACTGGTGATCTCCCTCTGTGTCAAACAAATAAATAAAATCTTTTTTAAAAAAGAAATTAAAAGTTTAATTCCTAAAACAAATTGATACCATGTGCCTCCTGACACAGTATACTGAGAAACAAACATCACTTAGTCATGTCCTTGAAAAATGTGTATAAACTGAATGTAATTGGGTGATGGGCATTAAGGAGGGCATGTGATGTGAAGAGCACTTGGTGTTATACACAATTGATGAATCATTAAACACTACATCTGAAATTGATGATGTACTATGTGTGGGTTAATTTAAGTTTAAAAAGGAATTTAAAAAATAAACCACGTGTTCTTTATCCACTCATCAGTTGATACACACTTGGGTTGCTTTCATATCTTCCTACTGTAAATACAGTATTTTGCAATAAACCTAGAGGTGCAATATATCTTTTTCAAAATAATGCAATAACATAGGGGTGCATTTTTCTTTTTCAAAATAATGTTCTCATATTCTATAAGTAAATACCCAATGGAGAAATTATTGAATCACATGACAATACTATATACTATTTTTAATTTTTGGAGAAACCTCTACTGTATACAGAGTGGATGCACCAGTGTGAATTCCCACCAACAGTGCATTAGTGTTCCATTTTCTGCATATACTTGCCAGCAATTCTTTCTCATGTTTTTGTTTTAGCCATTCTGACAGGTCTAATATTTCATTGTGGTTTTGATTTGCACTTCTCTGACAATGAGGGATGTTGAGCATCTTTCCATTTGTCTCTTGACTACCAGTCAAGTGGTAGTGGAGAAATGTACTTTCATTTCTTCGGTCAAGTGGTAGTGGAGAAATGTATTTTCATTTCTTCGGTCCATGATTTATTTGGATTATTTCTTTTTTGGGTACTCGTAAGTTTTTTATACATTTTGGATAGTAACACATTATCAGATGTGCCGTTTTATTTTTGCGATTTTTTCCTTCATTGTGCAGAAGCTTTTTATTTTGATGAAGTCCCAATGGTTTATATTGGTTTTTGTTTCCCTTGCCTCAGGAGACATATATAGAAATAAGTTGGTGATAGTCAATGTCAAAGAGATGACTGCTGGGATCTACTCTAGGGTATTTTTGGTTTTATGTCTCCCATTTAGGTCTCTAATACATTTTGAATTTATATTCGTCTTTGGTGTAAGAAAGTTCATTCTTTTGCATGTTTCTGTCCAGTTTTCCCAGTCCCATTTGTTGAAGAGACTGTCCTTTTCCCACTAGTTATTCTTTCTTGCTTTGATGAAGATTAGTTGACCATATAATTGTGGGTTCATTTCTGGGTATTCTATTCTCTTTCATTGATTTATGTGTCAATTTTGTGCCACTACCATACCATTTTGATTGCTAGAGCAATTGTAATATACCTTGAAGTCCAGAAATGTGATGCCTCCAGCTTTCATCTTCTTTTTCAAGATTATTTTGCCTATTTGACTTTTGTGGTTTCATACAAATTTGAGGATCATTTGTTCTAGCTCTTTGAAAAATGCTTTTGGTATTTTGATAGGGATCAAATTAAATATGTATTGCTTTTGGTAATACAGGTATTTTAACAATATTTGTACTTCAGATCCATGCACATGGAATGTCTTTCCTTTTTTGTGTGCCATCTTCAATTTCTGTCTTCAGTGTTATGTACTTTTCAGAGGACAGGTCTTTTACCTCTTTGGTTAGGTCTTTTACTAGGTATCTTACTGTTTTTGCTACAGTTATAAATGGGATAGAGCCTTTGACTTCCTGTTGCATAATTGTTGATCTATAGAAATTCAAGAAATTTTTTTAAAGATTTTTATTTATTTATTTGACAGAGAGAGATCACAAGTAGGCAGAGAGGGCAGGTAGAGAGAGAGAGGAGGAAGCAGGCTCCCTGCCAAGCAGAGAGCCCAATGTGGGACTCCATCCCAGGACCCTGAGATCATGACCTGAGCCGAAGGCAGAGGCTTTAACCCACTGAGCCACCCAGGCGCCCAAAATTCAAGAAATTTTTGTAGGTTGATTTTGTATCCTGCATTTTTACTGATTCATATATCAGTTCTAGAAATTTTTTTGTAGAGTTTGTCAGGTTTTCTACATAGAGTACCATGACATCTGTAAATAGTAAAATTTTCACTTCTTCCTTGCTGAGTGAATGCCTTTTATTTCCTTTTCTTGTCCAATTGCCAAGGCTAAGACTTCCAGTACTATATTAAATAGTAATGGTGAGAGTGGACATCCCTGTCTTCTTCCTGACCGTAGAGAAAATGCTCTCAGTTTTTCCCCATTGAGGATGATACTAGCTGTGAGTCTTTCATATATGGCCTTTATCAAGTTGAGATATGTCCCTTCTATCCATACTTTATTGATGTTTTTTGTCATGAATGGATACTGTACTTTATCAAACAAATTTTCTGCATCTATTGAGAAGATCATATGGTTCTTGTTTCATTTACTAATGTGGTGTAACACATTGACTGATTTGTGAATATTGAACCACCTTTGTAATGCAGGAATAAATCCCACTTGATTATGGTGATTAATTTTTCTAATGATTTGTTGGATTCAATTTGCTAGTGATTTATTGACAATTTTTGCATCTCTGTTCGTTAGGAGTATTGGTCCTTAGTTCTGTTTTTCAGTGGGGTTTTTATCTATTCTTTTTTTTTAAGATTTTATTTATTTATTTGACAGATAGAGATCACAAGTAGGCAGAGAGGCAGGCTGAGAGAGAGGAGGAAGCAGGCTCCCCACTGAGCAGAGAGTCCGATGTAGGGCTCGATCCCAGGACCCTGGGATCATGACCTGAGCCAAAGGCAAAGGCTTTAACCCACTGAGCCACCCAGGCGCCCCTTATCTATTCTTAATATGAGGGTAATGCTGGCTTCATAGAATGAATATGGAAGTTTTCCTTCCCTTTTTATTTTATTGGAACAGTTTGAGAAGTTTAATTCTTCTTTAAATGTTTGCAAAAATGTACTTGTGAAGCCATCTGTTCCTGAACTTCTGTGTCTCAAGAGATTGTTGATTACTAATTCAATTTTCTTGTTGGTTATCATGGCTGTTTAAGTTTTATGTTTCTTCCTGTTTCTACCTTGGTAGATTATGTTTCTAGGAATTATTCATGTCTTCCAGGTTGCCCAATGTGTATAGGTATTCATAATCTCTTATAATTTTATTTCTCTGATGTTGATTGTTATTTCTTTTCTCTTATTTGTGATTTTATTTATTTGGGTCCTTTCTCTTTTCTTTTTGAATAGTTTGGCTAGGTGATTAATTTCATTTTTTTTTCAAAGAACCATCTCCTGATTCCATTGACCTGTTCTAATATATTTTTTGTTTGTTTATTTGTTTTAATTTCTATATCATTTTCATTTTATTTCTAACCTAATATTATTTCCCTCCTTTGGCTGATGTGAGGCTACTTTTATTGTTCTGTTTCTAGCTTCTTTAGGTGTAGGCTGAGGGTGTTTATTTGAGATTTTTCTTGGTTCTTGAGGTAGGACTGTTTTGCTACTACTTCCCAATTAGGAACACTTTTGCTGTCTCCCAATGGTTTTGGACCATTGTGTCTTCACTTTTATTTGTTTCCATGTATTTTTAAAATTTCTTCCTTGATATTCTGTTTTACACATTCATTGCTCATTAGCATGTTGTTTAAACTCCATGTATTTGTTTCCAAATTTTTTTCTTGTGTTTGACTTCTATTTTCATAACATTGTGTTCAGAAAAGCTGCATGGTATGATTTCAATTTTTATATTTGTTAAAACCTGTTTAATACGTGACCTAAATATTTTTTAAAAGACATTTATTTGAGAGAGAAAAAGAGAGAGAAAGAGAGAAAGCATGAGTAGAGGGAAGGAGCAGAGGGACAGAGAAGCAGGCTCCCAACAGAGGAGGGAGCCCGATATGGGACTTAATCCCAGGACACTGGGATGGTGACCGGAGCCAAAGGCAAATGCTTAACCAACTGAGGCACTTTCTCTCTCCATCTGTTCATAGCTGAGAACTTCCTTAACCTGGGGAAAGGAACAAGCATTCATGTCCAAGAGACAGAGAGGACCCTCCCAAAATCAATAAAAATTGATCAATACCCCAATGTATAATAGTGACGCTTGCAAATCTTACAGCTAAGTATGCTACCTAAGAGCAGAAAGAAGGAAGAAATTTTTTATGTACAGAGGGAGGAGCATCAGAATAACATCAGACCTGTCCAGAGAGACCTGGTAAGCCAGAAAGGACTGGCAAGACATATTCAAGGTACCAGATGAAAAGAACATGCAGCCAAGAATACTTTGCCCATCAAAGCTGTGATTCAGAACTGTTGGAGAGAGAAAAGTACTTTCAAGAAAAACAAAAGCTGCAAGAATATGTGTCCCCAAGCTAACCCTGCAAGAATTATAAAGCGGGGTTATGTAAGTGAAGAGAAACCTAAAGAGTCACATAGACCAGATATTAACAGAAACTACAAGAACAGGGACTTTATAGGCAATACGATGGCACTAAATTCATATCTTTCTGTAGTTACTCTGAATGTAAACAAGTTAAATGGAGCCATGAAAAGACACAGGGTTTCAGATTGGATAAAAAAAGGTAGGACCATTTATATGCTGTCTACAAGAGATGCATTTTGAACTTAAAGACACCTCTAGATTGAAAGTGAGGGGATGAGGAACCATTACCATACTAATGGACCTCAAAAGAAAGCTGGAGTAGAAATCCTTTTATCAGACAAATTACTTTTTAAACCAAAATCTGTAGTAAGAGATGTAGAGGAACACTGTATCATACTTAAAGGGTCTATTCAACAAGAAGATTTAAGAGTTGTATATATCTATGCACCTAACATGGGAGCACCCAGTTGTATAAACCAATTAATAACCAACGTAAAGATACATCAATAATAATACATTAGTAGCAGAACACCTCAACACTACATTCACAACAATGGACAGATAACTAAGCAGAAGATCAACAAAGAAACAACCACTTTGAGTGAAACATTGGGCCAGATGGACTTCACAGAAATATACAGAATATTACAACCCAAAACAACAGAATATTCATTCTTCTCAAGTACACATGGAACTCTCTCCAGAAAAGATCACATAACTAGGTCACAGATCAGGTCTCAACTTATATCAAAAGGTTGGGATTATTCCCTGCATTTTTTCAGACCAAAATGCCCTGAACTGGAAATCAGTCACAGGAAGAAGTTTGGAAGGAACTCAATCACTTGGAAGTTAAAGAGCATCCTGCTAAAGACTGATTGTATTAACCAGGAAATTAAAGGAAAAAAGAAAAAAAAGTCATTGAAACTAATGAGAATGAAAACACATTGGGCCAAAACCTATGGGATACTGCAAAGGAATTCCTAAGAGGGAGATACATAGCCATTCAAGTCTCTCAAAAAACTAGAAAAATCCCAAGTGCACAAGCTAAACTTACACCTAATGGACCTGGAGAAACAATGTCAAATCATGCCAAAAGCAAGCAGTAGCACATGAATAATAAAAATTAGAGCAGAAATCAATGAAATAGAAAGCAGAAAAATAGTAGAACAGAACAACAAAACTAGAAGCTGGTTCTCTGAAAGAATTAATAAGCTCTATAAACCTCTCACCAGACTTATTTAAAAGAAAAGGGGAGAGGGTACGCATTGCATGGAGCACTGGGTGTGGTGTAAAACTATGAACTCTGTTACGCTGAAAAGAAATAAAAAAAAATAATAAATAAAAAAAAAATAAAAGGGGAAAGGACCCAAATTAGTTAACTCTTAAATGAAAGGGGAGAGATCAGGACTAACACCAAGGAAATAGAAACAAGTATTAGAAATTATTACCAGCAACTATATGCCAACAAATTAAGCTATCTAGAAGAAATGGATGCATTCCCAGAAACTTAAAAACTACCAAGAATGGAACAGGAAGAAACAAACAATCTGAACAGACTCATAACCAGGAAAGAAACTGAGGCAGTAACCATAAAACTCCCAAAACAGAAGAGTCCAGGACCACATGGCTTCCCAGGGGAATTCTACTAAACATTTTTTTAAATTTTTATTTATTTTTTTAAATTTTATTATGTTATGTTAGACACCATGCAGTACACCATTAGTTCTTGATATAGTGCTCCATGATTCATTGCATATAAAACCCAGAGTGCCATGCAATCCATGCCCTTCTTAATACCCACCACCAGGCTCATTCATCCTCCCCACTGCCCTCCCTTCTTAATCCTCAGTTGGTTTCCCAGAGTCCATAGTTTCTCATGGTTCATCTCCCACTCCAATTACCCCCTTTCATTTTTCCTTCTCCTAATGTCTTCCATGCTATTCCTTATGTTCCACAAATAAGTGAAACCATATGATAATTTACTCTCTCTCTGCTTGATTTATTTCACTCAGTATAATCTCCAACAGTCCCATCCGTGTTGATGCAAATGTTGGGTATTCATTGTTTCTTATGGGTGAGTAATATACTATTGTGTATATGGACCACATCTTCTTTATCCATTCATCTGTTGAAGGGCATCTCGTCTCCTTCTCAGTTTGGCTATCGTGGACATTGCTGCTATGAACATGGGGGTGCATATGACCCTTCTTTTCATGACATCTGTCTCTTTGGGGTAAATACCCAATAGTGCAATTACCAGGTCATAAGTTAGCTCTATTTTTTTAAAATTTTAACTTATGTTTTATTTATTTTTTAAATTTCTTTTCAGTGTTCCAGAATTCATTGTTTATGTACCACACCCAGTGTTCCGTGCAATATGTGCCCTCCATAATACCCACCACCAGGCTTACCCAACCTCCCACCCCCCACCCCTTCAAAACCCTCAGATTGTTTTTCAGAGTCCATAGTTTCTCATGGTTTGTTTTGATGAATCTCCACACTGTTTTCCAAAGTGGCTGCACCAACTTGCATTCCCACCAACAGTATAAGAGGGTTCCCAACCTTTCTCCACATCCTCTCTGACATTTGTTGTTTCTTGCCTTGTTAATTTTTTTCCATTCTAACTGGTATAAGGTCATATCTCAGTGTGGTTTTGATTTGAATTTCCCTGATGGCTAACAATGATGATCATTTTTGTTACATCTGCTAGCCACTTATATGTGTTCATTGGAGAAGTGTCTGTTCATTTCTTCTGCCCATTTTTTTTTACTTGATTATCTCTTTTTTGGGTGTTGAATTTGAGAAGCTCTTTGTAGATCTTGGATATCAGCCCTTGGTCAATAAACCTCTCACCAGACTTATCCAAAAGAAAAGAGAAAGGACCCAAATCAATAAAACCATGAATGAAAGGGGAAAGATCCTAACTTAACACCAAGAAAATAAAAACAATTTTTAGAAATTATTACCAGCAACTGTATGCTAACGAATTAAGCAATCTGGAAGAAATGGATGTATTCCTGGAAACATATAAACTGCCAAGACTTGAAACAATCTGGATAGACCAGTAACCAGCAAAGAAACTGAAACATTAATCAAAAAAAAGAAAAAAAAAAGACCCAATGGTCCAGGTCAGCTTCCCAGGGGAATTCTACCAAACAGAGAAGAAATCATACCTATTCTACTGAAGCTCTTTCAAAAAAAAAAAATAGAAATAGAAGGACAACTTCCAAACTCTTTCTTTTTTTTAAAGATTTTTATTTATTCATTTGACAGATAGAGATCACAAGCAGGCAGAGAGAAAGGAGGAAGCAGGCTCCCTGCTGAGCAGAGCGCCTGATGCGGGACTCGATCCCAGGACCCTGGGATCATGACCTGAGCTGAAGGCAGAGGCCTTAACCCACTGAGCCACCCAGGCACCCCCCAAACTCTTTCTATGAGGCCAGCATTACCCTGATTCCCAAACCGGACAAAGACCCCATTAAAAAGGAGAATTAAGGACCAATCTTCCTGTGAATTTGGTTCCAAAATACTCAAGAAGTTCTTAGCCAAGAGGACTCAACAGTGCCTTAAAGGATTATTCACCACGACTAGGTGGGATTTAATTTTGGGATGCAACAGTAGTGGTTCAACATTCACGAATCAGTCAATGTGACAGAGCACATTGATAAAAGATAAGAATTATATGATCCTCTCAGTTGTTGCAGAAAATGCATTTGACAGAATATATCATCTTTTCCTGATTAAAATTCCTCAGGGTGTAGGGATAGAGGGAACATACCTCAATATTATAAAACCCATCTATGAAAAGGCCATAGTGAATATCATTCTCAGTGGGGAAAGACTTAGAGCCTTTCCTTTAAGGTCAGGAACACAACATGGATACCCACTCTTCATCATTATTGTTCAACATAGTACTAGAAGTCCTAACCTCAGCAATCAGACAACAAAGATAAATCAAAGGCATTCAGATTGGTAAAGAAGAAGTCAAAATCTCTCTTCTCACAGATGATATGATACTTTATGTGGAAAACCCAAAAGACTCCACCCCCAAATTACTACAACTCATACAACAGTTCAGTAATGTGGCAAGGTACAAAATCAATGCACAGAAGTCAGTGGCATTTCAATACACTAACAGTGTAATTGAGGGAAAAGAAATTAAGGAATCAGCTCCTTTTACAATAGCACCAAAAACCATAAAATACCTAGGAATAAGCCTAATCAAAGAGGTCAAGGATCTATACTCTATAAATTACAGAACACCTATGAAAGAAATTGAGAAGACAAAAAGAGATGGAAAAACAGTACAGTAACAGTAAACACTGTTAAAATGTCTATGTTGCCCAGAGTAATCTACACACTCAGTGCAATCCTCATCAAAATGCCATCAACATTTTTCACAGAGCTGGAACAAACAATCCTAAAATTAGTATGGAACCAGAAAAGACCCCGAATCACCAGGAGCATGTTGAAAAAGAAAACCAAAGCTTAGGGCTTATGGTGCCTGATTTCAAGCTATATTACAAATTTCTGATCATTAAGACAGCATGGTATTGGCAAAAAGTAACAGACTTATTTATTAGTGTAACAGAATAGAGATCCCAGATATGGACCCTTAACTCTATGGTCAAACTCTCTTTGACAAATCAGTAATGAACATCCCATTGATAAAAGGCAGTCTTTTCAATAAATGGTGCTAGGAAACCTGGACAGCCAAATGCGGAAGAATGAAACTGGACCATTTCCTTACATCATACATAGAGATAAATTCAAAATGGTTGAAAGACCTCAATGTAAGACAAGAATCCATCAAACTCCTAGAGGAGAACATAGGCAGTAACCTATTTGACATCGACTGCATTCACTTCTTTCAAGACATGTCTCCAAAGGCAAGGGAAACAAAAACAAAAATGAACTATTAGGACTACATCAAGATAAAAAGCTTCTTCACAGCAATGGAAACAGTCAACAAAACAAAGAGGCAACCCGCAGAATGGGAGAAGATGTTTGCAAATGACATTCCAAACAAAAGACTAGTATTTAAAATCTATAATTTTCTCAAACTCAACACCCAAAAAACAAAGAACAATAAACAAAAAACAAAAAACAAATAATCCAAATAATTCTGACAAATGGTCAGAAGACATGAATAGATACTTCTCCAAAGAAGACATACAGTTTCGTAGTGTAGTGGTTATCACGTTTGCCTGACAAAGAAGACATACAAATGGCTAATAGGCTCATGAAAAAAATGTTACATATCACTAGCCATCAGGGAAATTCAAATCAAAACCTCAGTGAGATACCATCTTGCACCAGTTAGAATAGCTAAAATTTGCAAGACAGTTAACAACAAATGTTGATGAGGATGTGGACAAAGAGGAACCCTCTTACCTGCACTATTTTACCATTATGTATGTCAGAAATCTGGTACAGGTCTCATGACCTTTTCATTTGGATGAAAATCAAGGTATTGGTAAGCTGCATTCCTTTCTAGAGGGTCTAGGGGAAAATTCATGACTTACTCATTTGGTTGTTGGCAGAACTCAATTTCTCATTACTGTAAGTCTAGAATTTCTGTTTCCTTGCTAGCCATCAACTGAGGGCTGTTCTCATTTTCAAGAGTTCACCTTCATTCTTTGGTTCATTGCATCTTTTTTCCATCATCAGAGCCAACAATAGATTGTGTTCCTTTTACCATAGAATTTCTCTACTTTCATTTTTCCTATTTCTGAGAGAGATTTTGGAAATTTATATCACCTAGGATGTTTGAAAAACATTGCACAAATATATATATATATACATATATATATATAATATGTATATACACTATATATACACACTATGTATACACTGTGTGTATATATATGTATATGTACACTAAAGGAATGTGAAGTTATTTTTCTTTTAAAAATAATGGTTATATGACTCACTTTTGAGGGAAAAAATAGGGAACAAAGGCATTTTTATGTTGTTAAAAGACAATTTTTTCTGAAATCACGGAATCTGTGTTCAAATATGATTTCTTCATTTTCTGATTATAACACCTGAGGCAAGTCATTGAACTTTTGAGTCCAATTTTCACTTCTATAAATGAGGATAATGAACACCCTCTTACACTGTTGGTGGAAATGCAAGCTGGTGCAGCCACTGGAAAACAGTATGAAGGTTCCTCAAGACGTTTTGACCCAGCAATTACAGTACTAAATATTTAGCCAAAGATATAGATGTAGTGAAAAGAAGGGGCACCTGAACCCCAAAGTTCATACCAGCAATGCCCACTATAGCCAAACTGTGGAAAGAACCTAGATGTCATTCAACAGATGAATGGAGTAAGAAGATGTGATTCATGTGAAATATTGCTCAGCCATCAGAAAAGATGAATACCTACCATTTACATCTACATGGATATAACTGAAGGGGATTATGCTAAATGAAATAAGTCAAGCAGAGAAAGACATATTGTCATATGGTTTCACTATTATGTGGAAAAGAAGGAATAGCGCGGAGGACCACAGGGGAAGGGAGGAGAAACTGAACAGGAAGAAATCAGAGAGGGAGACAAACCATGAGAGACTCTGGACTCCTGGAACCAAACTGAGGGGTACAGAATGGAGTAGGATGCAGGGTTGGGATAACTGGTGGTGACTATTGAGGTGGAGTTGTGTTGTGAAGACCAGAGGATGTTATACACAACTAATGTTAAGGGTCTAACTAATGTCTTGTATTCTTTCCTCAAGCCACTGAGTATCCTTATGGTTGTCATTTTAAATTCTCCATCAGTTGTTTATATCAGCATTATCAACAATAGCCAAATTATGAAAGAGCCCAAATGCCCATTGACTTATGAATTGATAAAGATGACGTGATATACATATATGTATATATGTATGTGTGTATATACACGAATATGTGTGTGTGTATTATATACATTGGAATATTACTCAGCCTTAAAAAAGAATGAAACTGCTGCTGCTAACATTGTGGGTGGATCTAGAGAGTATTATGCTAAGTGAAATAAGTTAGATAAATACCATGACTTCACTCAGAAGCAAAAGAGATGAATATAGTTGGATGAAAGAGAGGCAAATTATGAAACAGATGCTTAACAACAGAGAACAAACTGAGAATTACTGGAAAGGACATTCATGGGGGATGTGTTTAATAGGTGATGGACATTAAGGGGGACAGTTGTGATGAGCACTCTTTAGTTTATGTAAGTGATGAATCACCAAATTCTATACATAAAGCTAATACTACACTGTATGTTAACTGACTAGAATTTAGATAAGAACTTGAAGGAAAAAAATTCTCCATCAGGTGTGTTACTTTTCTCTCCTTTGCTTATATCTCTGGCTATGGCCTTGTTTTTTTCATTTGGGATAAATTCTTCTTTCTTTGCATTTTGTCAAAGTCTCTGTATTTTTCTCTGAGCTATGTTAAGCAAGATATGCCTCCTGCTTCTGAAAGTAAGGCCTTGTGAAGAAAAAGTCATGTAGTGCCCAGAGCATGGTGCTTCAGGGAGTTTCTCTGATATGTGCCGCATGTGTACTGCTTTTGTGTTTTGGGTGCTTTATCCTTTAGGGCAGTTGGCAGAGGTTCTCTGTGCCTGCTGTGAGCAGTGTTTGGACTCTGGCCTGAACATGGTTTGTTTTAACTAGGTGTGTTGTGTTCTACTCATCAAATGAGTTCTGCCATCACCTCCACCATAGCTGAGGCCCTGCAGAACTCTCTGTTTGGGAGACATGGCATGGGCAGGGGTTATGCTGTCTTCTGGGGGATGGGCCAACCATGCTGGGACTGAGGCAAGTTTGAGAAATGCAGTCGCACCAGAGTGGAGGGTGGTGGAGACTGGTGTATGCAAGGTATGCAGCCAGTTTGGGCACTGCTCTGCTTTTCCCAAGTGGCTCTGTGTTTATGCTGAGGGGTGGGGTTGGGAAATGGTGCCGGTCAGTTCCTGTGTTCCTGAAGAGGTGTCCTTGTGAACATTGCCTCTGACAGACATGCTCCAAGAAGAAGAAATAATGTCCTCCCTGTGTGTCTCAGGTGCTCTTCAGATTGTTGTGTCCATGCTCTCTTCCCCTCTGTTGTTTGCTTGCCTTCTCTTCAAGTGCAGCATACTGCCCTCTGGGCTTTATCCCATCCAGGCCCACTAACATTTAAACTTCAGGCTTTAAGCCCATCTGGTTGCAAGAACTCACCAAATTCAGCCCCTCTCGTTTTCTAAGCCAGTGGCTTTAGGGAAACATTCTTGTTGTGAGTTCCCCTGTGTGTCCTTCCCATATCACCCTTCTCTGTGATTGTAGCTCCTTCCCTTCTACATCCCCCATGATCTGTTTCTCCCTTAAACCATATCTCCACACTTTCTACCTGCTTTGGTGTGGCCTCTTCTCTCTCTTTAGTTTTGGAGTTTGTTCTGTCAGAATTTAGATCAACTTCTGGAGTATTTAGAATGATTTGATAGTTATCTAATTGTGTTCATGGGATGAGGGAAGCCTAGGGTTCTCCTACTGTGCCACCATCTATCTCCCCAAGCTTATTGTAGTATATTTTTAATTTCAGTTACTACATTTTTCACTGCTTTGGTTTTTTATCTTTTCCTTTTTTTAAAAAGATTTTATTTATTTATTTATTTATTTGGCAGATCACAAGTAGGTAGAGAGGCAGGCAGAGAGAGAGAGAGGGGAGGAAGCAGGCTCCCCGCTGAGCAGAGAGACCGATGCGGGGCTCGATCCCAGGACCCCAGGATCATGACCTGAGCTGAAGGCAGAGGCTTTAACCCACTGAGCCACCCAGGCGCCCCTGGTTTTTATCTTTTCTATCTCTTTTTGAGGCTCTCACTGAGATCCTCCACTCTTCTTAAGTCCAGTGAATATCTTTATAACCATTACTTCAAATTCTCCATCAAACATATTGCCTATCTAGATTTCACTTAGCTCTCTTGTTGTGTTTTTTTCTTGTTCTTTCATTTGGGACACATTCCTCTGCCTCCTCTTTTTATGTAACACTCTGCATCTGTTTCTTTGTTTTAGGAAAGTCTTCTTACATGCTTGTGTTCCCTGCTTTTCAGAATAGTGGCTTTATGAAGTCCTGTAGTACCCTACAACACAATATCCACTGTTCACTAGGACCTGGTGATTTAGGAGTATCTCCTATGTGTGTTGCTGCACCCTACTTTTGTAGATTAGCTGTGTTTGCTTCAGACCCATGTTTCGCAGTGGCTCTGTTTGCCTGCTGTGGACCAGATTTATTCCCTGGTATATTGTATGGGGCCAGCCTAGGGACCCCTTGGGCTTGAATTTGTTCCAGCCAGATGTTTGCCAGAATTTGGTTGCAGTAAACTACAGGGTGCTCTTCCTGCGTTGTTCCCTGAGAGGCTTTCACTGATGGGTGAAAACTGCAGTCAATCCAGGTGACTACCCCCAGTCCACTGCTGGGGCTTCTCTCCTTAGGACAAGTCACCTTAGAGTGTCGCTTGGCACGATTGGGGCTGGTTGCAGAATGCAACACTTGTGGTATGGCTTTGGATAAACCCTAAATTTATTATGTTAAGTAGAGTGGGTTGAGTGAGGTATATCCACAGGAGAATGCTAGGGTGTGTTGCACTCTTAGGAAATTTTGCCCTAGTCTGCTTATGGGTGGTGACCTGGTGCTGCTTTGGAGAACTCCTGTGGAGAGCAGGTTGGATGAAGCAGGTCAGTATGAGAACATGGAGGCATAGTACATTGCTACCAGGCAAGTTGGAGAGTGTTTGTGCTGGTTCCTTCAGGTGTCTGTGAATCTAGGCTGGGTGTTGATGGAGAAAAATGGCTCCTGCCAATGCTTTCCTTTTGGAGAACTCTCCTAAAGACTCCTGCCTCTCCTATGCATGTTCTGAGATTATTAAACAAATCTCCTTCCCATATATTATGCAGATATTTTCCCAAACTAATGCTCCTATACTTTATGTTACTGGGATTGTTTGTTATGTTATTTCTTTAAGGGTGGGGACTCAGTTTCTTCTTTTTTTTGAAATATTTTATTTATTTATTTGACAGACAAGAGATCACAAGCAGGCAGAGAGGCAGGCAGAGAGAGAGAGGGGGAAGCAGACTCCCCGCTGAGCAGAGAGCCCGATATGGGGCTCGATCCCAGGACCCCAGGTTCATGACCTGAGCTGAAGGCAGAGGCTTTAACCCACTGAGCCACCCAAGCGCCCTGGGGACTCAGTTTCTTATTCTCCTCATATGCTCCCAGAGCTGACCCTACTGATTTTTAAAGTTTCTGTAAAATTCCTGGTTTTAAGCTTCACTAACTATAAAAACTCTCGAAGTTAAGCCTCTCTGGTTTTCAAAGCCAAATGTTATACTGATTTGTCTTCCCAGATGGGGGTGCCTGGTGTGGGGTCTTCTTTTCCTTCTCTGTATGTGCAGTGCCCCTCCTTCCCCTGGTCAGTCTCACAGGTCACTTTGTTTCATGACCAGTTCTGTGCCCTTCCTACTATATTTGATGTGGCTTCTCTACAATTAGCTATGGAGAATCTGTTCTTGCCGTCTTCAGGTTGTGTTCTGAGTTACTTAAACTGATGTGGGTGTTATATAGGTAGATCTGTGGAGTGAATTAAGTTTAGGATCCTCCTACTCTGCCATCCTCCCCAGAAGTCCTTTCTATACTACTTTAGATTGATCATTTTTTAAAGGAAAATATGATATACTCAAGTTCTTTTCTTGGTAATCTTCCTTCCTTATGTGTTATCACTTCATTTCAGTGTTTTGTTTTTCTTGGAAGTGCACCAAATTTTCTTGCATTGATTTCATGTAAGTTTTCTATTATTGCCTTAACAAATTTAATCACAAATGTAGGGGCTTAAAACAATACCTGCACTATTTTACCATTGTGTATCTCAGAAATCTGGTACGGGTCTCATTGGATGAAAATCAAGGTATTGGCAAGCTGCATTCCTTTCTAGAGGGTCTAGGGGAAAATTCATGACTTACTCATTTGGTTGTTGGCAGAACTCAATTTCTTATTACTGTAAGTCTAGAATTTCTGTTTCCTTGGTAGCCATCAAGTGAGGGCTTTTCTCATTTTCAAGAGTTCACCTTCATTCTTTGGTTCATTGCATCTTTTTTCCATCATCAGAGCCAACAACAGATTGTGTTCCTTTTACTATAGAATTTCTCTACTTTCTTTTTTCCCATTTCTGAGAGATATTTTGGAAATATACATCACCTAGGATGTACGTATATGTTTGAAAAACATTGCACAAATATATAATATATATATATATATATATAATATATATATATACACTGAAAGAATGTGAAGTTATTTTTCTTTTAAAAATAATGGTTATATGACTCACTTTTGAGGGAAAAACAGGGAACAAAGGCATTTTTATGTTGTTAAAAGACAATTTTTTCTGAAATCACGGAACCTGTGTTCAAATATGATTTCTTCATTTTCTGATTATAACACCTGAGGCAAGTCATTGAACTTTTGAGTCCAATTTTCACTTCTATAAATGAGGATAATGAATACCTGTCACATTTGATTTATAGGTTATGAATATTAAGTGACATAAATGAATTTTTTAAAAAGCTATATGCATGTAATGATATATATTTTTTTTAGACCAAAAGGTTTTTTTTTTTTAATAAACAATTTTTTATCCCCAGGCGTACATGTCTGTGAATCGCCAGGTTTAGACACTTCACAGCACTAACCATAGCACATACCCTCCCCAATGTCCATTACCCCACCCACCTTTCCCGACCCCCTCCCCCCAGCAACTCTCAGTTTGTTTTGTGAGATTAAGAGTCACTTATGGTTTGTCTCCCTCCCAATCCCATCTTGTTTCTTTTCTTCTTTTCCTACCCCCCGAGCCCCCCATGTTGCATCTCCACTTCCTCATATCAGGGATATCATATGATAGTTGTCTTTCTCTGATTGACTTATTTCACTAAGCATGATACCCTCTAGTTCCATCCACGTCGTTGCGAATGGCAAGATTTCATTTCTTTTGATGGCTGCATAGTATTCCATCGTGTATATATGCCACATCTTCTTTATCCATTCATCTGTTGATGGACATCTAGGCTCTTTCCATAGTTTGGCTATTGTAGACATTGCTGCTATAAACACTCAGGTGCACGTGCCCCTTCGGATCACTACGTTTGTATCTTTAGGGTAAATACCCAGTAGTGCAATTGCTGGGTCATAGGGTAGTTCTATTTTCAATTTTTTGAGGAACCTCCACACTGTTTTCCAGAGCGGTTGCACAAGCTTGCATTCCCACCAACAGTGTAGGAGGGTTCCCCTTTCTCCACATCCTCGCCAGCATCTGTCATTTCCTGACTTGTTAATTCTAGCCATTCTGACTGGTGTGAGGTGATATCTCATTGTGGTTTTAATTTGTATTTCCGTGATGCCGAGTGATGTGGAGCACTTTTTCATGTGTCTGTTGGCCATCTGGATGTCTTCTTTGCAGAAATGTCTGTTCATGTCCTCTGCCCATTTCTTGATTGGATTATTTGTTCTTTGGGTGTTGAGTTTGATAAGTTCTTTATAGATTTTGGACACTAGCCCTTTATCTGATATGTCGTTTGCAAATATCTTATGCCATTCTGTCAGTTGTCTTTTGGTTTTGTTGACTGTTTCCTTTGCTGTGCAAAAGCTTTTGATCTTGATGAAATCCCAATAGTTCATTTTTGCCCTTGCTTCCATTGCCCTTGGCGATGTTCCTAGGAAGATGTTGCTGCGGCTGAGGTCGAAGAGGTTGGTGCCTGCATTCTCCTCAAGGATTTTGATGGATTCCTTTCTCACATTGAGGTCCCTCATCCATTTTGAATCTATTTTCGTGTGTGGTGTAAGGAAATGGTCCAATTTCACTTTTCTGCAAGTGGCTGTCCAATTTTCCCAACACCATTTATTGAAGAGGCTGTCTTTTTTCCATTGGACATTCTTTGCTGCTTTATCGAAGATTAGTTGACCATAGAGTTGAGGGTCTATTTCTGGGCTCTCTATTCTGTTCCATTGATCTATGTGTCTGTTTTTGTGCCAGTACCATACTGTCTTGATGATGACAGCTTTGTAATAGAGCTTGAAGTC
>PISX010021807.1:0-32889 GCA_004024625.1 Mellivora capensis
GTAGGAAAAGAAGAAAAGAAACAAGATGGGATCGGAAGGGAGACAAACCATAAGTGACTATTAATCTCACAAAACAAACTGAGGGTTGCTGGGGGGAGGGGGGTCGGGAAAGGGGGGTGGGGTAATGGACATTGGGGAGGGTATATGCTATGGTTAGTGCTGTGAAGTGTGTAAACCTGGCGATTCACAGACATGTACTCCTGGGGATAAAAATACTTTATGTTTATAAAAAATTAAAAAAGTAAAAGTCCACAAGTCAAGATGAAATTCTCATTCAACCATTCAAACTGGATCCAAGGGTCACAGGAAAAAAATTTCTACTAGTTGAAGGAATGGATGTTAGGTCTCTTTGGAACACACAGACCCAAATTGGTCTCTCCAGGGAACATGGTTCTTAGATGTGTAGGAAGGAAGAGACAATGTTTTCCACCAGTAACCGTGAACAGAAAAATGGAACAGAATACGCCTGGAGGTTTCACGATCTTCCCCCTCCACTTCTATCCATTAGCCACATCTTCCATGGGTGTGCTACATACCTTGAAAGGAACAAAACAGCCTCACCACATTTGGGGAACTAAAGTACCCAGTACGTTCCATGTGTTTACCATTCTACAAATTGGGCAAATGTATTCTGTGATGTCTTCCCATTCTGGAAACAGAAATCTGCACACTAATGTCTAAGACAGCTGGGTTCCCAATAGCCATAGAGAGGCACAGCTCCCAAATCCATCATGGGAGGAAATGACACATTAAATGGCATCCATACACATCATGGAGTGCTATTCCGGAATAAGAAGAAAAAAAAAGGTTTTCAATATTTTAAGAAATAGATGGACCTTGGAAACCTAACACACATTTTGAAAGTAAGCATAGAAGGAAAGAGGTACATTACCCGATCCCAGGTTTTGAGGACACTAGAGTAGGGACATTTGTAGACCCAGAAATTAGAAAGGATGGTGCAGAGAGGAAAGGGGGAGGGCCGGTACAGAGGTTCCATGAGATAGGATGGCAATGTTTTCCCCATAGATGGCAGCGATGTCTACAAAGCATCAGGTATGTGAGCAGTGTCACTAAATGTACACGTACTAACGCATACAACCATCCACAGTACTTAGATTCCATCACCGAAACACCCACTACTCCAAGGCAATAGAGGACCGATAAGGTCACAGCAGAGAGGCAGGGAAGATAGCTGAACAGGCCCCATGACCAGGTGAAGAAGTGGCAAGCTGGCTTGGCTTCACAGTGGGCAGGAGGGCTCAGGGGACTGCGCCCTGAAACCCAGTCTGCCTTGAGTGTTTCCCAGACTGATGCTGATGAGTTCCCACTGATGACATCCCCTCCATTTGAAAGCCAAGGCCCCATTTCCCTTTTTCATTCTGCTCCCCTCCTCTGTGTTTCTATGTACACCAAGGACCTTGGCCCAGCAGCATGTCAGGCCTTGCTTGGTCACTCTTCATATCCATTCACTGACCCCGCATCCACATTCAGCAGAGTTAACTCCCCAAGTCATTCCTGAGTAGTGCAGCCAATGTCCTGACAGTTCCTCTGTGTTCTCCTAGACCCTGTGGAGGGCCAGTCCAAGGACCTTCCTAGGGGCTGGACAGAGGAAGGTGCCTCAACTCTCCCTGAAGTAAGCTCGCCTGTCTTCCTCAGAGACAGAAATGTTCCTTCCTTGATTTCTTCCATCAGTGGAGTTTGATGAAAATCTGAAACTTTACCTCCCAGGGGATGGGGTCAGCAGTCACCCCTCATGGAGGAATGCTGGGTCCAACCTCTTACGGACAGTGGACCCAGAAAGGGTGATGACACAGGACCTCAGTTACAAACTGATGACACAGCCTCAGTTACAAACTCGATGGGATCAAACACCTTCAGCAGAAAATGTTTCTCCTTGAAAAAGAACGTTCTGTCTGTTGATCAGAATGGACTTTGGAGATCTGCCACAAAAAGCTCCAGCATCATTCAACTGTCCTCTTAAACTTGGGTGGTGGGGACATGGACTCAACCATGGGACCTCATCCAATTAACTGCTTGAAGTCCTCCCCAAACCAAAGAGCTGGCACAACAGCGTTTTGGATGCTGGGATCCTCACTATGTTTCCTTTTCCCCAATCTCAGGTAGACGCTGGGAGGAACGACAGCTGTACGTTTTTAAGAGCATCGGGCTTTGGGAGGAAATCTAGAGTACAAAGAAGCCTGCCCCCTGATTCTGGGCTCCAATAAGGAATGGGGTTTCAGGGATACTGACTGACACTGTCCAGTGAGGCACGGTCACCACGTTGTACAGGGCCTGGAAGAACTAGTACATATGGAAGGGTTGATTTGTGTGCACATGGGATGAAGGCCCTGTGTGCATGGGTGCGTGTGTATGTATGTATGTGTGTCTGTGTGTGTGTGTGTGTCTATGCATTATGCTTGTGAACACCAATGTGTGCCTTTCTCAGGAGATCTTTTTCACAATTCCATCACAATCAAAGTGTCACCCTTCCAAAACACTCTCATCACCCTGGCACACTTTACATATTCCTTTCCCTGCTCACGACAGCTGTACCTGGAGGACGTTTCCCTTTGCTTTCCTGAGACAGGCATGGTGCTCAGATGAATGATTCAAACCCTTGATCTCCTACTTGGAAAGCCAAATTTGAGCTCATGTTTCAATCTGAAAGTTGCTCTGGCCTATGCATCTGTGTTAGTCCCTCAGCCAGGGTGTCATGATGTACCATAGGTGCTAGCTAGCAAAAGGCCACCAGAATCTGTGCACACAGCCAAAAACCTAGATTCTACGAAGGTCCCCAACAGGACCCACCATGACACAGTGGCCTCCAAGGTCACAGAAGCTGGGGCAAGGATAGAAGCCCACGTTAAAGATTATAGCCTGGTCTCTGGAGTTAAGTGAACAGCGAAAAGCCACATCCTCCTGTTCAAGCCTCCTGTTCAAGAAAGGGTGTGGACCCGTGGAGGACAGAACAGGGCAACATTGGTCATAGCCGGTCTCAATGTGTACACACGACCAATGGCAGAAAAGCCTCACAGAGGAAATTTAGTGTACTTGATAGGATTTCCATAAGCCTCAGGAAGGTTCAAATTCTCTAAGCACACACTCACAAACCACTGGCAAATAGGAAATCAAGTTCAAGCTCAGTTGGAAGCTTTGAACCCAACACCCCCAGGGCAAATCTCCTGCAAAGGAGGCCTACAGCGTGTCAGCACAAACTCCAAGACTCCTCTGTGTATGGAACTTCCCACTGGCCAGAACACTTGGGAAGGTTTGGAAAGCCATTGTCTTCATGTGAAACATACACACACACACACACACACACACACACACACACACACACGGGACAGCTCAAGAATAGTGGAAGGAATATATCAAACTTATCAACGGTGCTGGCTGTTTATGTAAGCTATGATGTCAGTGTTCTCTAGCGTTGTACATGGGATTTTCTGAAGACAAATGATGAGTGAAGCAAACTACTAGGCTTCTTTTCTGAAGGTGGAATTCAGCCTGGCCAGCAAGGCTGCTTTTTACGTCATGCAAAATCTTACAGAGACGTGATGCATATAGTCACAGGATATGGGGATCTTGGGCCCGGAACTGATTTCCAAAGAAGAAGCGTGTGACACCTTAGTGGCACGTCAGTCAGGACAGGTTATGGGACTGATTCCTCACACAGAAGGTTAGGGTTCACATGTATTGGACTGACAATTTGGCTTTGATAGGGCTCGCTTTAGCTAGAAAGACAAAAACCCTCTTCTCGTTTCCTCCCTGCTTCTCTCCCATACCTTCCTCTCTGCACCAAGGAGAAGGCCCGGCAGCAGTGTGGTCCATACCTCCTATGCACCCACACGCACACACTCGCCTCCTGTCCTCATCCATCCAGACTCCCTGCGTACTTCCTGAGCAGCCACACCAGAGTCCTCACAGTGGCTCCGTATCCTCCTAGCTCCCCCTGAGGACCTGATAGAAGAGCTACCCATTTTGAGGTCAGAGGAAGAAACTCCGACTCTCCCTCAGGTAAACTCATTTTTCCTCAAGATTTTATTTATTGGAAAGACAGAAAGACAGAAAAGGAGAGACAGATAGCATATGAGAGTGCAAGCTGGGGTAGTAGCAGAGGGAGAGGAAGAAGCAGTCTCCCCTTTGGAGCATGGTGCCCAATGTGGGGCTCCATCTCAGGACCCTAGGATCAGGTCCTGAGCTGAAGGCAGAAGCTTCAATGTCTGAGCCGCTCAGTCACCTCTGTAAAGTCATTTTGTGCTTGTGAGGGACAACCAGTGTTTGATTTCCCTTTCCATGAACATCTGAGCATGTACATGCCAGAGGGGAGAGACAATTTCCTTGGTGCTGAGACCCTGCAGTGAGTTAAAACTTTAACAGACACCGTATTTAGATGGGCACTGAGAAAACATCACCACCATTCCTTAGGCAATGGATGGTCATGAGCATTTTCCAGGAGGTCATTGTCTATGGGCAATGGTTTGGAATGAGTTGCTGAAGAAAATGGACTTGAGAGATTTGACATTCCAAGCTGGAGACTTTTCTGGAGGTCATTTTCTCCTTCTCTGGATCATAAATGCAATGACTGCATCACATCTAGTTTGCTTACAACACCAAGGGCACAGAGATGTGTTCACATTGTGTGCACAGGGTTCTGGGATCCTCACTTGGTTTTCCTTTCTCCAACTGCAGGAGGCGGCAACCAGATATGTCCCATGTGGGTATTCTCCCATCAGTCACTTTAGGGGGACAGATCTAGCTGAAGAACAAGGTAGGGCTTTCTCTCCTCCTTTGGTCTGGAGAACTTCCCCCATTCTGACTTCCTGCTAGGAACAGAGGCTGGGGTGGACTGAACAAATGGAGTGTCCTGTAGAAAACCAGGACCCTGTGCTACAGTCCCTGAAAACCAGTAATTCATTCAGGTGGTGTGCTTGGTGCGTCTGAGGGTTTGGATTTGTTTTTGTGCGGGTCGATGCGATGGGATTGGGCGTGTGGGTGTGTTGAGTGTGTGCCTTTCATCAGAAGACATCTTCCACTTAATGGAATTGAGGGCATAGGTCAAAGTTTTAAAGCCAAACCTCCTTCATCCCTGCTGTGCACACCCCCCTAGGACACCACATTCCTCACTGACCACAGCTACACCTGGAGGGTTGCTTAGGATTCCCTTTCCTCAGACAGGGATGGGGAAAAAAGGAAGGGACCCACATCTGTCCTCGCTGTGGACATTTCTCAGACATGGTCAAAACACAAAAGAATCAGAAGCTAGTTCAGTCTACCAAAACATCATCACCAGCCGTACAAAAACGCTCACATCTTGAATGCACAGAGTGAAGGCTCACTGGCAAATGGCAACTGTGAGGAAAGCTTCATCTTTAGCTTGGGGCCCAATCAAACTTCTGGACAATTGGCTACATGGCCATGTTAGAGAGTGTCTTTCTCTTGCCTGGCCTCTGCTCTCATGAACTTGCTGGATCCTGATTGGGGGCAGGGAGGTTCTGGGAAACTGCGTCCCACTGACTCAAAGGACACACCCACATGCTACAGGAAAGGAAGACTGGGAAGAATCAGCACTTTGTGGATGGGGACTCTTGGAATGCACAGATGTCAGTATGTAGAAATCCTGTATCTTTGGTTTTCCTGACCATGCATGACTCAGGAAAAAATATAAACCTCTAGGGTACTTGTGCTTGCATTGAATGCAACCCTGCCACAGTGTACTTCTGAAGAAATACAATCTCCTAGAAGAGGTGAGAGATAGGTAGGAGTGGCATAGGTTGGTCCTGGCAAAGAAACGGTTTTGACAATGACTACAACACAGTCTCTGGTTGGAGGAACTTGCCTGTCAGCACAACGGAGCATGCATATTAGTGTTTATCCTCTTTCGGATTGAAGAGGTCACCCTGATTCAGTTCCCTGTAACTAAAGTTCAGAGTCAATGTTTCTCTCTCCATTCCTGCTCTTTGCCCTGACCTTTCTTGATGCAGCAGCAGCTTGATCAGTCCATACACATGTAATCTAACATCTCCATACACTCCCGTGCACGCCCACCCCAAGCGAAACTCCCTGAGCTCTTCCTGCCGAGCCCCACCAGTGTACTGATTATTCTGTAAATCTCTCCCTAGCTTCGCTGGATGGACAGGCGGGTGAACCTTCCACAGGAAAGAAAGAGGATGATGCCCCATTTTTCACCAGGGTGGTACATTGGCCTTTCTTTGTGGGAGACACAAAAGTCTTACGGCTTTTTTAATCAAGGTCACATACAAAAATCTCAGCATGCACCATTGACAGGGTAGGGAGAAGTTTGAGTGAGAATCTGTTACCAAATGCTACCTAATCCCAAAACATTGCAGGGGGGCGGGGACAACCACAGCAGAATCATCTACCATCTGGAGGGCAGGGAGCTTTGGTATGGGTAGCAGCTATTCCTCCTTGCCCCCTATTTTGTCCAGTGGGACCCAGAACGTGGAACCTGTAGGAAGACTGGGCGCATTTGTGCAGGACTCATTTTGCTCTCTTCATACTTTAGGGCTCATGGGCCTCTAGCACACTTCCCCATCTGGTTTTCTCCCACCCCCCAGGGAACACAAGAGCCATGCAAAGAGGGCAAAGCCTGGTTTTCTGTTCATACTGTTTTCCAGTATGTTCCAGTACTGTTACCACATCACAGGTGTCCCTGCTGAGAGGGGATGGTGGTAAGTATTCTGTACTCTAGAGTCACTGACTTGTTTGCAACAACATGGAAAAGGCAAAAGTTGGGGCTTCCTCACAGATTCCATGATGAGAACCACCCTGATTCCAGGTCCAGCAGGACTGAGAATAAGGGTCAGAGTAACAGAAAGGGATTTTCTGGGGAAAGACGCATGGCCTCATGGCCCTCTCCCCAGAAACTACTCCGCTGCTCTTAGGTGGTGCAGGTTTGGGTGCAGGCAGTAGATGTGCCTTGGAGATGCACTATTTCACAGCTACTCCAGGCCCCATAGCTCCAATAGGAGGCAGAGTTTCTATTCACATCCCTGCTCCTCTCCAGGACCTTTCATCCTCCATCAAGGAAGTGCCAACTGAAGCTCAGTCCATACTGACTAGCTCTCCAACTCCACACATTTGTCTGCAAGTGCATGCCAAGCAAAGCTCCCTGAGTGATTCCCGAAGAGCCCCATCGGGGTCCTGACACTCTCTGTGTGTATCTACCTAGATCCCCTGGCTATCCTGTGGGATGGCCTTGACCTGGACAGCACAGAGGGAGAGGCCCTATTTTTCACCAAGGTGGTAAGTTAGCCTTTCTTCATATGAGGTACAGCATCCCTTGTTTCTCTTATACTTGAAATCAGAACACCTCACCACGTACAATGTCCTTGGTGAGGAGATTATTGAGGGACCGTCTGTTACCCATGGAGACCCCATTCCAAAGACCCTGCAGGAAACAGCAGGTTTGGTTACAGTCCACAGGGTAGTGAGCTTTTTCACGGATGCTACTGACACTGCCTTGTCACCTGTTTCGTCCAATGGACGCAGGGCATGGAACCTCTAGATGGATTCCATATCACTGCCCATGACCCTGCCCATCACCAAGAGAACAAAAGAGCTGTGCACACAGGACGAGTCATGACTTGATGTTCATCATCTTTTCTTTTCTGAAATCGCAGGTGGCCCTGCTGGAAAGGGAGAATGGTAAGTATGCTATACTCTAGAGCCACTCATTGGTTTGGAGCAACCTGGACAATGGGCAAGGTGGGGCTTCCTTGGAGGCTCCATGTTGAGAGCCACCCAGAATCCAGATCCTGTTGCAATTAGACTAAGAGTCATGTTCCAGACCAAGAACTGAGGCCTCGTGACCCTGTCCCCAGAAGCTACCATGCTGTTCTTAGGTTCTATAGAATTGGGTTCTGGGCAGGAGGTGTGTTTACATGGGAATCCATGCGCTGTGATTCTCAGGGTTGGTGTGTGTGTCAGGTGGGCGAATGGTATGTTCTCGAACGTGCCTGGTCCCCTCAACATGGCAATTAATGGTCTCCAAATTATCAGGGAAGTTTCCCATCACCATCACGTCATGAACGTCCATTCATGTGAAAACTCTTCAACACCTACAATTGAAATAAGTGTTCTTTCCTTGAAAATACACATCAGTTCCCCTAGAAAACAAATCCTGTTGCTAACTAGGATGGGGGAGACTGTGCCCCAAAGACACAAGTATGTCTTTTCCAATCCCTGTTACTGAGTCAGTGTCCAGAGTCTCTCCCATCAAGGTAGGTCTCGGGCATGAGTGGTCACAGTAGCTCCCTCTTGCCACTTCACTCACACACACGTCTCTGCATCAGAGGCCCCACAATGTGTCTTCCCAACCTCATCAGAAGCAATGAGTGCTGGGACACACTCCTTCCTTCTGCAGGTGGCTTCTGGGGCAGCCTCGTGCAACAGCCCATTCAGGGAGGACCCTGACAAAGGATCAGTGGCCAGGAACAGATGGGGCCAATTCACTCCGTGTTTCTCTGTGGAGATCTACTGTTTCCCCTCCAGATACTGCGTCTAAGAATGAAACTGGCCTTCTCCCAGGGGAAATCACACACCCAACACTAGTCCTAGCTGGGTCTCTCTGAGGTGGGCCCAAAAGGTGTCCTATAAAAGGGGGAATGAGGTCGTCTTCAGGGATTGAGCATCATTGGGGGGACCTCGGCCCCCTCCATGCAGGAACGAAGGGTGCTCTGTGCATTGCAAGGTGGTGAAAGAGAACCTCAAACCTCAACAGGTGTGACAGAACAATCACCACACATTTCACTGTCCATCTGTCCGTGCAAGAGGGGCTTGTTTTATTCGGGAGATTTGGTCTCATTAGAAGGGATGAAACTCCAATCCCTGTCTCCTCCAAGGGCTCTGGCTCCACCAGCCCCATGAACCTCTGACAGTGGAGCAAAAGGTTCAGGCAGATGCTACATGGTCCATAGACATCTCAACGCACCAGGGATGAAGGGGTGAGGCAGTTTCTCTCCTAACAGCATTGCTCCTGTTTCAGTTCCTACAGATCTGCATGTAGAGAGCATCGACGACTACAACAGTGAAGACAAAGTCTCTTCAGGTAGGGAATGGCACAGAGGATGGGAACAGTGGGACAGGACTCCTGGGAACATGGGGCTGCCCCTGCCGCTCTGGAGAATGAAGAAGGTGAGTAGAAAACCACCAAGGAAAGGGATGCCTTGGCAACAGGCATGATTTGCTCATTTCATGGTTTCTGAATGAAAAGAACAGACATTGTGTCCAAGGGCCTTCAGTGTACGTTGGGTTTGTCATCACCACTCGACTCCTTGTGCAGCTAGTTTAAGGACCTTTCCCATCAAATCTGCTCGTGCCTCCCTTTGCCACTGCCACATGTCAAAGCTTGGTGTCTTTGCTCATGGCCTCTCGGGCATGGTGAACAAGAGATTCTGGATCTTTCTTGGCACGGGCCCAGACCTGGTCATGCTCATGACTTGGCAGCCCAACCACCCTCTCCTGGGCAAGAGAACCAGGACACTACGTTCTGGTGTGAGCCAGGAGGTGGAAGACAGGTCAAAACTCTCTCCCTCATAATATCCACTACCAAACCGTCCTGATTCTGTCCAAGCTGCTGTACCTTCAAGGGGACTCCCAGAGCTGGAGAAGGTAAAGCGTACTTCCCCTGGGTTCACTACATAGGCTCCCATGTCCCGTAGCTCCTGCCAGCCTTCACACCCAAGCCGAGTCTGACCTGTGGACGTGTTCCCAAGGGAAGGACGCCCCAATGCAGCTGCCCTGGAGACCCACTGTCATGGGTCAGGGGCCTCCAGGCCTGTGTGAAGAGGTTGCTGGACCTGCTTCACACACTTGCTCTCCCAGGTCCACTCTACCTCTCACCAGATGTGATCGAGGCATAGCACAGAGCCTCTTGGAAGCAGGGCCAGGGAGTCACATCTCCTCTCACAAATCCACCTCTCTGGTATACAGCCTTGGCCATGCTCCCTACTACCCAGTCATGCCCAATCTGCAAACGTTCCTCAGGCCTGCCCAGGGCTGTACACACACCCCTACCCGGTCCAACCCCTGCAAGCCTCAGCAGTAGCACTGGCAGGAATCCTGTGTTTCAGTGACCACACTGCTAAACATTTTGACTGCAAAACTCAGAAGATGGCTTGCTCTTTTCCCAACACTAGTCGGGAAGAGACAGTGGTGGGGTGGTCTCATCTCCCAATTCAGGCACCTGCGAAATGAGCAAACAAGACAGGCCCCCGGGCTCACAGGAGCAGGACAGCTCACCCCTCCCAGCACTGCATCCCTGTAGGCACGGAGTCGGCGCACGTCTTCAGCTGAGTCATGTACATTGGCCACTCCCGTAGGATCTGACCAACACCTACATCCCCAAAACCTCCAAGACGCCTTGTGGGAGGTAGTGGGTCCCCTCATGGCACCATTTCGCTATGTGAGTTTGATATTCTAGAGACTCTCCTCGATCCCTCAGTCAGCAGGGAAGACCCACCAGGGAAAGGCCACCCTCCCTGCTCCCACCTCGCCCACCACCTGCCCACAGAATTTGAATTGTGCAAACTCACTTCCCATGGGAGTCAGGAGCATGTTGTCTCTGCCACGTCACCTGCAACACTCGTGTGGGCAAAGGCTCCCCCTACAGAGAAGGGCATGTCAAGGGCTCTCAGAGAGGCTGGGGAAGGGCAGCTGAGCAGGAGGACCCTGCCGTCATGGAGGAGGATGGTCCGGGAAGGGGCCTGAGTGACCCTGGCAGTGTAGCCTTCATTCAGCCCCAGAGGGCCCATGGGAAACTTCCATTTCTTCATGTTACACATGGGTCCTGCAGGGAATCCTCTACATCAACACCTCAGAAGACACGTCCCACAAAACCCCACAGGCCTCTGGTAAGACCTGGCCCAGGCCACACGCCACTTGCTATCTCACATCACTCCACCTGTTGTCTCCACAGCTGCACCACAGGACAGTCTGCCCATGATCCCGAGGCACCAGAATCTCCTGGGGTGCTCAGACAAAGAGAGCCAGGAGGGCCCTGGGGCCCCACTTATGGCTTCGATTTGGGCCTGGGGGAGGATTCAGCATGAAAACACAAGGAAACACGCCTGCAGTAACGGTTCTCTTACACCTGACCTCCGTAGGCCAAAGAGAAGACTTCTGGGCAGCCCACCAGAAGATGGCACTCAAACCCCAAGGACGAGACAAGAGGACTCTCTGAGGTGGCCGCCACACCCAGAGTTGGCTGCCCAGGTCCTGCTGATGAATGACACTTGGAGCACGAGGCGATGATCTGGACCTACAACAGTCCATTGCCTAGTGATACTGGACCCACCTGGGACTGGGTGGGACAGCAGCCTTCCAGTCTTTTCCCCGTCTGCTGCAGGGGCTGCTCCTCCTCCCACTGTCCCCTCCAATTCCCAGAAACCATGAAGAGCATGACAGATGCAGGGTGAAGTGGGACTGCCAGGGCCCCTTGACCACCCGGGAATTCACTCAAAGGGCAATAGCCACCCCAGCTGTATTCCCCTAGAGTGCTACCCCTTAACTGCCCCTGTGGCTTCCACGCGCAGGACCATGACCAGTGCTGGGCTCAACATTGGCAGTGGCCCCACAAAATGGGCCCCGCTCAGCTTGTGTGTTTTGCAACAGCAATAGGTGTAGGGAGGAGAGGCTGTCCCTTATCTGAGCTCGAACTCTGGGGCACCCAGACACCACGCCAGAGGAACTGGGGCCCCAAGCACCACGCTGCACTTCAGAGAAAACTTGGGCCTCAAGGACGGCAATGCTAGACATCTAGGACGTACACAAATGGGATCCAACATTTCTTTGGAAGCACGTTAAAGCATGGCACGTTTGACTCTACCTAAGCCCTCCAAGTCAAAAGGTCTCAGGAAGCATTTCATCTCCCATGGTAACCCTCATCATCTCCTGATATTCCATAAGAATCTCTTCTCCTTGGAACGGGGCATCACTGGAAACATGGGTGATCTGACCAAGGCTTGGATGGGACTGTCTTATGGACACAGCTAGGCAGAGACGTAGATGGGACCAAAGGGCTTTAAGGGACTGAGGCTGACCTTCAGAAAGCCGGTTGCCATCAAGCCCCTTGGGAATGCTGGCCTGACCCCTTGCCTCCAGACTACCCACTGCCTCACCAGGAGCATAAAGAATGTCACATCTTGACAGGTGTAGGAACCTCAGGATATATCGGGCACCTCAGGAAAAGGAACCTGCCCAAATCCACAGGTATGCCAGGCACATCTGATGGCAAGCCCTTCCCTTGGCTTCTGGCCTAGAGAGACAACAATTAGAGATTCCTCAGAAAAGTCCCAGTGATGCAGATTCTAAGCGATCACTCAGGATCGTTCACTAGCCTTGCTGAGCTTAAGTCAATAATTGGGCCACATGCATTAAAGCAGGGCTTGCTTTCCAAGGACATGAGCCCTGAGTTGGCTATCTCTGGAAAGGAGTGTTCTTTTGAAGAGGAAATGTAGGTTTCAAGAACCCACCTTTGTGGACGTTCACGTCTAACTCTGGTGGCCTTTCCATATGTGTTGCTTACCTAAGCTGGACAACTTGAAGTCACCTTCAGAAACATTTATACGTTAGCTTGTGGACAGGAAGTCCCCTTTCTTCTTATTCTGTTGGCATAATACCGGAACCCCATAGGCTCAGGTTTAATTCAACAACTGGAACATGCAATTGATTCCCCCATGACTGTAGAACTCAACAAGCACCTTGACCAATTGGATGGGGCTGGAATGAGGAACTCTTTCCCTCAAAGCCAGAGAACACACACCACTCCACAGGTTCTCTGGGGACTTATGGAGACAATGAAGGGCCCCACTCTTTAACTGCAGTGGAGGGTGCACTTGGGGTGCCCTTATCTCCGGACAAGTTTTCTCCCACTTACCAGTGACTCCTACTAATGAGGATCTTCTGGAAGGACCTCCAATAAAAGGGGCTTCTTGGAATGGTTTCTTCCCTCCCAGTCCTACTGATCCAAGAAGCCACCCCTATTCAGGTACAATGGCAAATGAAGGCTTTAGCTAAGCATTCAACTGCCCTCCTGGGAAAAATGAAGCTCCCAATTCATATGGGGATGGCCCCTGACTCTAAGGACTTGGCATCTGCTCCAGAGCATCACAGAGAACAAAGGCCACCAAACCATGATAGGAGGCTGATTTATCAAGTACCACCTTATGCTTCCAGATACGCCCGAACTAACACCCGAAACCAGCCCAACTTGAAACCCAGTGACCCTTAGGCCTGGACCCTTCCACTCTACGCCCATGGCTCATAACTCTTGAAAGGTTCTTAAGTCCACCAGACTGAAGATGCCCCTATGAAAATGCAGAGGACAGGTGCTTTAGCAACAACAACAGTTACATGGAAAGGGGATAAGAAGAACCAGGTATGCTGTCATCAGTCGAACTCAGACTGCTGAGGCCAAAGCCTGTCAGCAAACATGTCTGCCCCCAAAGCAGAGATCCTAGTACCCACCTGTTGGTTGTAATTGGCAAAAAATAATACAAGTATTTATCCTGACTCTGACAGGCCTTCCTCGTCCTCTTCACCCATGAAGCAATTGACAGAAAAGGCTCTTCTTCCCAAACCAATATGGGCCTGAAGTGCTTGCACCTTCCAAGAATGGCCCTCCAAACCCGAGGAGCCCTTGAAAGCCTGACTGTGGTTCAAGGAGAATCAGGATTAGATAAGGGCCCCTAGCTGGGACCCAATGGCCATGAAGCTCTAACTTGTGCCCATGGCTTCCCCAAGATCCAGAGGCCACCGGACACTTGAGGTGGGCCTAGATGCATGGGCGTATTATGAAAACCATCACCGACCCAGCCGACCTTCCCCATTTCAAGAAACGGTGCACGTGTGTTCTGTTCCACTGAGTGGCCTCCTAGCATCCATCTTTGTCCCTCTTTGGCAATGGAGGGTGTCCTGGGGCATGGGGAAGTCCTTAATGAGTACACAGTGAAGGCCCTACATGTCACCCTGAACAGGATTTCTCAATGAAATACAGGAATGATCCCAATGCATAAAGTAGTTCTACAAAACACAAAGGCTTCTGATGTTGTAACTGCTAAACACTGTGTAGCCTGTGCCAATCTAAAGACACAATGCTATGCGTACATTCCCCATGATCACAAAGAGATTTCTGGGTTCCTAACAGACACCACTGCTCAAATCAGCACTTCCAAGGATCCCTCCCTTTAAGGATTGGCTCAACTCTTGGCCTGAGGGAGGGTTCTCACCCACTATCAAAGGACTATTCATAGGGATTCTCCTTCTCTTTCTTCTTCTATCCCTGTTGTGTTGTTTCTACCCTCCACCCCGTCTCTGCAGGTGCTGCCAGTAACTTCACTGCAGTAACTTCCAGAGGACAGATGGTCCTTCCCACTCAGGAAGATACAGTCACAAGTACTCCCCTGCACTCAGTGGCCTCTTCCTTTTACAACTCTGATAACAGAGGCCTCCCCCAGCTGGGTCTCCCCTAGTTGACCAGGAACGACCCACAGGTAGGGACAGCTCTACACCCTGATTCAGCAGGAAGAAGTTACAGAAGATGAGACTGTCCTCCTTCAACAACCTTAACCACGCAAGGCTCTAAACTGGTCAGGGGCACACGAGGAGGGAGGAGAAGTCTAGCTGAGCATCAAGCAGGAGCTGGCATGCCACACCACCCCACACACACCACATATGATATGGGGGACATTCCTCATGCGCTCTTACTGCCCTAACGCTAAGGAAAGGAAAAAACAGATTCTTCACAGATGGAGATCAAAACCCTGCAAGACCGGAGTCTCCCTCAGTTTGTAAAAGTCCTCATGATTTTCCAGGAAGAGGCTAGCGACCTTCCAGAGACCCGGAACCCCGTTTCCTGAAGCCCTAACATCTCCCTCTCCTCCATGACACTGAGGGAGGCTGAAGCTGAAGGAAATGTCCATAAGACAGAATTTCTTTTCAAACCTTCAGTCCCTAGAGAAGGACCTGTGAGAGGAGGAAGGTACCATTCCTCCAGGAAGCTCCCCACCATCTTTCTATTAATGCCTTCCTAGAAGGAAAAACCACCTTCACTTGACAGGAGCAAAGCCTCCTGTATCCTGGGTGTCCTCTGTCCTCCTGTAATGTTCTTGCAAAACCTCCCTTTTGCCTGACCTCCCGCAATGTCATCCCAGAGACATAGCCTCCCGTCACGACCCCAGCAAGCAACCCTTTCTACCCACGGGTCATATCCCTGTGCTTTAATAAAAATCACCTCCTGCCAGCAATGCCGTCTCAAGACTTCTTTCTTGACCATCGGCCTTGAACTCTAATGTCTTTCCTATATCAGTCCTGTCTCTTGTAGGGCTCCGGTGGAAACAACCCTGCAACACGGGCCCATTTAGGTCAACTCCTCCGACTCCATCCACCTAACCCACTGCACATTCTGTGTCCTCTGAGGACAGGACACTTCTGTGATTCTTGCACTGAAGCCCTCACATGGTGCCTCTTTCAGTCCTCGACATGGTTGAGTTTGCACATCTGAAACTCCCCAGCATCCCATCCTCACTTTCTTTTTCTCGCATGATTATCTAGTCCATAGGTTCTCATCACCAATACCCTATAACAGTTTTCTGCTCCTGAGTAGAGGACTCCATTTCTTTCCTTTGTCATCAAGCTCAAATATTAACTCTCAGATGTTTGTCTCACAACTTTCAAAATTTTTATTTCCCCTAATGCCTCTCTACCAGTTTTTCTTCTCCGTTTTTCAAGCCCTCCCTCCCTCCCTTCCTTCCATCCCTGCATTACCATTTTGTTCTTTGTATTCCTTTCTCCCTCCCCCTCTTTCCTTCTTTTGTTCTGTTCTGTTAGTCTCCATACAGCACTTCAGTATTTTCTCATGTACTGTTCTGTGACTCATTCTGTGTGTAAAAGACCCAGGAGCTCACGACAATATGTTCCCTATTATAAAGGATGAAGGGATACCCACACAGGTGCATCTTAAAGGTCTGCTTCTCTGCAAGTTAACAGGAACCCTCAGGGTCATGAGCCCTGGCCTTCCACACTACAGCTGGACATGGGCTACACTAAGCATTCACCACAATCTCCTGTCTTCCAAGACCCTGACCATATGGGCTGTCCCACCAGAAATCTGAATAGTTTCATTTATTGGCTGAAATGCACCTCAAGTCAAGCCACCGCCTGAGTGTTTGTAAAAGTCACTGGCTTCATCATGACTCACCGGTATAGTCTTTGAAATGGAAACATCTCAAATTTAATCAGCAGTTGACGTGGGTGTGAGGCTACCATGTAGAAAGATCTATCTGAATTCCGGAAAGTAACACTGCACCTGACAACGAATGGCTTGCAGAGGTAGACACAGAAACCATTCCTGAAGGAAGGGGCTGGAATGCGCACATTGAGTCAGGAAGGGAGGAAAATGAGTGAGCAATCCTTCCACAGCCCCTCCTGTTCTGGCCATTAGCAGAGGGTTCACACTGTGCAGGAACCCGGCCAATGCTGGGGCACAGGAGGGAGATTTCTCATGTCCCTCACCTCACTCCATGTGTGTTATGTCCTGGGAAGACAAACCTTGTATTTACTGACAATTTTGAAGAGCCTTCTGCCATGTGTCCCTGGTGCCATGACATCAGAGCTCGTTCATCCTGGATCACACCACACACACCTCCCCAGTGCGGGAGAGCCTTTAGTCGGGGCTCTAACCCCAGGAGACATGAGATAACTCACCCTTCTGAAGAAAGTAGACATGACATGCATGGGGGAAACAATTCCAGGACAGTGCTCACCTCTGTACACAGCAAAACCACTGGAGTGGCACCTTAGGGATGGAATGAAGGTGGGAGACCCTTCATTCAGAGATCTCTGCTCTTATTCATGCCCAGGACCTCACACGGGGTAGAAGCCATGTGGTGGGATTGTTGCACAACGCAACGCCTGTTAGCAGCGAGCACTCATCAACATGCTTGCAAAACAAGTGCTGTGCTTTTCCCTCATAAACCTGTACTCCCTGCTCAAAATCGGGAGCACACCTGATTTCTCCCCACTCTGTGTCTCCCAGATGACTGTCCCTAATTCCCCAAATAGAAGAGTCCCATTTTCTTTTTTATTTTCTTTCCCAGCACCCACTTCTTGACTGGCACGAAGATGTACGAATGAAAAGGGCCATGCTAGTCTATTTATACATTGTCAGGTTATGGCAAACACCAGAGGAAACGTTCAAATGCCAAAGTCCACCTCACCTTAAATTCAGATTCCTGAAATTGATGGGTTTCCAATTCAGTCTATTTGGAAAATTTCTTTCCAAAGAACCATCCCAGGCTGTCAGAAATAAAATGTCTTTTTTGGCGGTGCCTGGGTGGCTCAGTGGGTTAAAGCCTCTGCCTTTGGCTCAGGTCATGATCCCAGAGTCCCACATTGGGCTCTCTTCTCCACAGGGACCCTGCTTCCTCCTCTCTCTCTGCCTGCCTCTGCCTACTTGTGATCTCTGTCTGTCAAATAAATAAGTAAAATCTTTTAAAAAAATGTCTATTTTGACAGAACATCAGAAATCCATCCGATTACCTCCATTGTAGTCTCTAAGGTACTCTAAATAGCTATACTTGTCTTCACACCACCACCACTAAGGAAACCCTCGCCAAGTCGTAAACTCCAATTAATTGATATCTGACATATGCCACAGTGAACAGAGATTACTTGGTATTATTCAAAACTTAATTTCTTTTTTTTCTTTTTTTTAAGATTTTATTTATTTATCTGTCAGAGAGAAAGAGCGCACGAGAGAGCGAGCACAGGCAGACAGAGTGGCAGGCAGAGGCAGAGGGAGAAGCAGGCTCCCCGCCAAGCAAGGAGCCCGATGTGCAACTCGATCCCAGGAAGCTGGGATCATGACCTGACCTGAAGGCAGCCACCCAACCAACTGAGCCACCCAGGTGTCCCTCAAAACTTAATTTCTTAAAAGTACATATTTTCATAACATCATTAAGAAAGTTTTCCAAAACTGTGCCAGAAAAATGATCTATTTAGATATCAATTGGATAAAATGGTATAATTGTGTTACCTGAAGCAGCATGATGATTGTATTGTCCTGTGTAAATATATGCTCTTACTAGTTTGGTTTTTTCCCCCTTCCCATCGTATTATGTTGCAGAACTCATAAAATATCTTCATTTACATTTCATTTTTATTAACTTGTTTATTTAACTTGTAAGTATTATACTCACTTCTTTGGCAGAGAGCTAGAGCTCACAAGCAGGCAGAGCGACAGGCTGAGGCAGAGGGAGAAGCAGGCGCTCCTCCCCTGAGCAGGGCGCTCAACTCGGTCTTGATCCCAGGGCCTGGACCTGAGTCAAAGGCAACTGCTTAAGAGATTGAGAAACCCAGGTGCCCCAGGTAGAAACTATTTTAAGGAAATCACGGTATATTTGCTGCCTGCAAATGCCTATATCCCCTCGGTTTCTGCCAAGGAGTTCTGAATTGTCACTTTCCAAGAGACCACGTGGGAGTGGCCAGTCCTGCAGGGACTTACAATGGATGTGGCCCCCAGTGTGCCCAGCTCCAGGGAGTGCACGGACAAGGGGTGAAACCAGCAGAGATGTTTTGGGTCCAAACACTCCAGAGTGCACAGACTGACCTCGGCAACCAAGATGGTCCTACCCAGCTGTCACCTGCCTCATCCTCTGTGTCCATGCAGGGACACCACATATGCATGCCATGTATGCAGGCCCCGGAGGTGCCATCCAGTGGTGGAGACAACCCACTGTCCACAAAGGGCGACCCACCCTGCTGACTGGAAATGCAGGATGGGTGGCAGGCAAGAGGGAGGTCAATGCACTAAGGGCCTTTGAAATCGGGCAAGCAGGGGGAATCCAGTGTTTTCAAAGTGTATCTCTCTGTCCCCTGCAGAAAGGGCACCTTGCGATCCAAATTAATGCAACTCACTGAAAAATGACAGACATATGTTTGCATCCTTAACTCATGGCTCAGGCAGTCTGCCACACAGACAATATTAGTAACTGTCACACTTGGCTGCAAGGGGGTCCTGGAAGGAACACAGGGCATTCCTGGGGAGGGGAGACCCACAGGAAGCACTTTTTTTTTTTTACATATTTTCCTTATTCAACACAGCAGGCATGACTTGGGTGATGGACAGAGGGAGAAGCACTCTCTCTGAGCAGGGAGCCTGATGCTAGGTTTGATCCCGGACTCCAAGAGCAGGACCTGAGCCGATGGCCAATACTTAACCCACTGAACCACCCAAGAACTCCTAGAGAGACTTTATGAAACAATCTCGTATAAATAGGAGTTTTCCAGAGTAGGAGATGTAAAATGAACATTTAAAGTCTCCTATGTGCCCTCAGGAGTATCTTTTTTTTAACGTCCAACACAGTATTGCATTCTGCAGTAGAATTCAGGAATACATCACTTCTCTCCACCACTCAGAGCTGATCACAAGTGCTTTCTTCAATGCCCATCATCCATCGGTCCCTCCCCAGCCCACTTCCCTCCATGACCCCACAGTGTGCAGGGATGCCTTCACTCTGAGAGTTCTGTCATGAGCCATCGCCATGGTGACCGGATGACACACACCCATTCTTCCATTTCAACCGTCACTCTGTGAGCCGAGCCCCTTGCAGTTTGGTGAACAGGTGTAAAGGTCCCCATGATGGGAAATCTCAACTGCTGTTCTATGGGTATATGCCTATCGATTTTCTCAATTCTCTTCTCTCGAGCTTGCTGCCTCACTTTTACAGAGACTGGCTTCTTCTCTGTGGCTTTTCCTTTCCACCCTCTGATTTCTCCTCCCGGTTCGATGCCTGTATTCATTAGCTTTTCTGGGTTATTTCATTGGAATTTCTTAGGGAAGCTGCCTTCCTTAAATTGATTCTACTTTCAGAAAACCGTACTCTTTCTGAATGCCAATTTTGGACACAGTCATACAGTGAACACACACAGGTCACATGCCGTACTGTTGTCCCTGGATCAGGAGAATCTTGGTGTGACCCAGGCAACACATTTGAGGGGAATGAATTGCCGGTTACCTCTTCCTGATGGAGATGACAAAATCAGAGAGGAATGGTCAGTGGTCAAAATGCAGCTGTATTTAGGAGAGACACTGGAAGATATCGGGGTGTTTTCATGGGTTGATGTGGATGGTCTCACGGGCCATCTGCCTGACGCCTGGAAGTGGATGGGAATGGGCTTTGCCACCGGGCGGGTGGAAAGAACACTCAGCAGCTGCACAGTGGACCGTATGTTGGTCTTAACGATACTGTTGGGATGGGTTCTCATGGCCTGGCCTAGGGAGGGAGACAGGAGAATGTCCCCTAAACCTACCATCTCCAGAGGGGATCAAGAGACCTGAGAGTAGACAGGGGATATTGGGGAAGAATGAGAGAGTAGGGAGGAACTCACTCCAGCCAGGGTAGCCTCACTTCCATCCAGGCTCCTCAGAACGGTCCTCACATCAACAGTAGGCCATTCACCATCATCCATCTCCTTCCTGAAACCAACCACCCCCAGCCCCCATGGCCAACTCCATATTCGTTCATACCATGAACTGCTCCTCGGGATTGACCAGCTCAAGGCAAGTGAGTTCTTGGTGGGCTCAAAGTGTGAATATTGGGAGTGGAAGGCAAGCAAATTCTTGGTGGGTTCCTATGTGACCACTGGGAGTTTGAATTAGCTTGGGAGCCAAGCAGAACACCAGTAGCCGTGGGGTTCAACTGGCCTTCAGGAAGCCCGTGGGTGATTGCGCTGACGTTGCAGAGAGTTGAGGGAACGTGGCCAATGCTACACGTTCCTGGTCCTTCACTAGGGCTCCATTTGAAAGAAACAACCACATACTTGATGTCAGGTCCCCAAACACAGAGGTGAGTGAGGACTGAGTCTGGTCTTGTGGCACTTGCTCTCCCCTACAGAAACACTGGCACAGGGGGATTTGAGATTTTGAGAGCAGCTCTTGCTCCAGGGGTTCAGGACGTTTTCTCGGGGGCCCTGGGTTGGTGTCAGGGGCTCGGGGATCTCCATCCACAGGGAAACAAAGACATTCCTGTCCCATATCCATCCCTCATCAGGGTGGCAATTCTGATTGGTGAAGGGACAGTCCCTTCACCAGCCTACATTTCAGCGCCCTCCACTGTCAAATGGGGCTTCCAGCCCATTGCCACTCCCATCGGTGCTGCTGTGGGGAGGACAGGAGAAAGGCACACGGATTCTCTGTTGACTGCAAAGCATCATTCTCATGTGAAGGATAAAGAGGGGGCTTCCATCCTCCCATGCAGTGGAGCCATCCCAAGTCCCATGTCTGGCTTCACCCACAGCCAGCCTTCTAGCTGATTCTGTAGGCAGTCCATTCCCCAACACCTGCTGAGCAACTGGGAAGCATCCCGTCCTTCCCTAGTTCCCAGGAGTTCCTTGGACTCAATCACTTGGGACACTGTGATGGCACACTAACATCTAGGCTGGAGGGCAGGGAAACGGGGCACAGAGTGTTCTCGGGATCACTCTCAGGTAGGTGTGGCTGTTCAATGGGATGTGAATCCAGGCCATTAGGCGTGCTCACTGCACTCTGCTGCGTTTCTGTCATGTCTCTGCTAAATACAAGCAGTTGCCCACAAAACCTGTGGGTGTGGGAGGGGGGCATAATTCTACCTTGAGCAAAACACAAGGCTTCCTAAGTCCCACTTGGAGGGAGGAATGCCTGCTGGGCAGCTGGTGAGTAGGGGCAGGAGATGGTTGGACTAAAAGTAAAGAATGTCGAATCCCCCTATGCTCTTCTGACAACAAGATGCTGACACTGCTCTCTATTTCTATGCATCTCCCAGCAATCTGTGTGGAGCTTCCCCCTGAGGATATGGAGCCACCCACAACCATGCCGGCCCATCCACGAACACCCAGGGGGAAAGTCCGGTTCTCCCTCCATGATCAGGACTACCCCATCAGGGACACTGAGGAAGGCACGTTGGATATTGACTCATTACATTGATTGGAGATGCATTCTTTCATTCAGTAGTATAGACATAACTGAATCTTTTAAAACTGCTGAGGGTCGCCTGGGTGGCTCAGTGGGTTAAAGCCTCTGCCTTCAGCTCAGGTCATGATCCCAGGGTCCTGGGATCGAGCCCTGCACTGGGCTCTCTGCTCAGCAGGGAGTCTACTTCCTCCTTTCTCTCTGCCTGCCTCTCTGCCTACTTCCGACCTCTGTCTGCCAAATAAATAAAATATTTAAAAAAGAAAAGAAAAAGAAAAAAAATTAAAACTGTGGAGACAGATTTTCCTCTGATTTCACTGGTAGCCATTTCCATCTATGCCATCCGTCACCATTAGGTCCACAAGTCAAGATGAAATTCTCACTCAAACTGGATCCAAGGGCCACAGGGAAAAAAGTGTCTACTAGCTGAAGGGATGGATCTTAGGTCTTTTTGGAACACAAATCCTTATAGGTCTCTCAAGGAAATTGCTGTACCAGAGCTCACAGCATCATGCATCCCTTCAAGGCCTTGGGCACATTCCCACAAACAGAAACTGGTTGAATGCCATCTTCAGGGGAAAGCATTTAGTCCAGCCACACCCTTAGCCAGCATCTGAGGATCCACACCTGTGGGAACCCCGACAAATGTGGTCAACGTGGAAGAGCCTTTAGATACAGCTCTCACATTTGGAGACACCAGACAACTCAGAGCAGAGAAACCTGTGTCTGTCATCACCGGGGTCCCCCCTGTACCCAGAGTGCGCATCTTTCTCACCACAACAGAAATCACATAGTACAAACCCTGTGTCTCTGATCACTGAAGCAGAGCCTTCTGCCAGAAGTGGTCCCTTTCCCAACACCAGAGAACTCACATGGGGAGAACCACTAGCTCTGTATCCTGGTGGGAGAAGCTTCAGCTGGGGCCCAGGCCTGAGCTCTCGCTACCATCTCAGAGTGTGCGTCATCCCTCACACAGGAGGGAAGGTGCAGGGACCTCCTGCAACAGACACCCTGCATCATCTCTGCTGCTGAATGCCGATGAAATCCATGTGGAAATCCCATTCCTCACGCAGACAGCACATGAAGGACCTGGGAGGATTCACACACAAGAAAATCCTCCCAGTGTGATGAGGAAAGGAATGGGCTCAAGTATCCCTTCTTCCTTAGCCAGCAATGACACCCTCACACCGAGGAATCTCGGATCCCAGTGCAATGGGGAAATTCTTCCCCGGACACTCACATCAGAAAATCACTGGGAAAATACCTCCCAAGGAATTTCTTAGGGTGACATTGAGATACAAACTCAGACACTGACAATTTTTCACTGTAAACACATAAACTGGGTCACGTTCTGAGGGATGTTGAATGCGCTATTCCAGTAACCAATAGCTAGAAATAAAGCACATCTGCTCTGATCCATCAGTACTTGCATAAAGGCCAGGGTCACCAAACAGGCAGGGTCTCACAACCATGCACACTGTGGCAAGTAAGAACGGGGGACTTTCCTTTACCAGCTCACACAACTGACACAGGTAGTATTTCTTGGTAGGAAGTGTGATCACAGGAAGTAACACTGCCTGGGATCCATGACAAGATCAATTGGAGGGTTAACTCAGAATCTTAGAACACAAGGTGATCGACATATGTTCATGAAAACTTTAACCTATCAATGTATGTAGATTGCAAAGATGAATGGCAACAAGATTCACAAACACATGGTTTGTGATCTACCTCTCATGTATCCTTAATTCTGCTAATATTGTCCTCATAAATTAGAAACGGCTTACAAATTAATTTCTTACTTAGAAATACTTGTATTCCTTTACTTATTTGAGAGCGAGAGAGCTAAAGAGGGATCAAGAATAGTTGGATTCAGACTGGGGGATGATGAGGGAGATGAAGCAGGCTTCACATTGAGAAGGGTACCCAATGCAGGGACTGATCCCCCAGGATCCAGGGATCCTGATCTCAGCCAAAGGCAGATGCTTAACCAACTGTTCCACCCAGGGGCTTATTAATTTAATAAATATTAAGTTAATGAAAATTAATTTCATCTTTTACAGAGGTGCTCTTTTGGAAGAACTGTGTGTATCAGGACAGGAATAAAACTGTAATGTTCAGAGTCAGGCAGTGAAGGCTACCTCCCCCTCTATGAGAATTTGGTAGCCAACTGCTTTTCTCCACAACCAACAGAAAAAGAGAAGCCAGCAAAAAAGTCACCCAAGTCAAGGCCTGAACCTCAACTCAGGCGGAAGGTTCAGAACTAAGACAACTTACTACTGTGACGTACATCCACCAGGGAGACAGACGACAGGGGTCACACTCCTGTACAAGTTGCACTTGAATCTGCACTGAAGAGACAGAGGCCAGACTCATTGGATGCTGCCAACAAGGCCAAGTCACCTGAGCCTCGAAGCACCACCTGTAAAAACAGGGAGAATCTTTAGTTGAGGTTTCAGGACCCACACGTGGGAAGAAACAATGTCACACAAAACTGAAAGCATGCCCCTCACTTCCAGCAGAGAGCAAAAGCTCAAAAAGACCAAAACCACAGGATCCCGAAATTGGTGAAAGACTTAGCATTGCTGCTGGCAGACGTTCAAATAAGACACGCATGTTCAGTTGGCTACCGGGAGTTCCATGATATCTTTGCCAGACCCAAGCAGGAGGATGTGGGCCAGGAGATGTCCCAGAGGTCAATCACCATTTGCAACTAGTGACAGGAGTCTAAATAAAGCTCCTGCTGCTCCCCGAACCAAAAAAGAAAATCTGCATAAACCCTATTTCAACTGCATTGTGCATGATCATCCTAGGGATGCTTACTTCTCCTTGAATCGTCTTTCACTTTTGACATGGTAATTCATCTACCCTGTCACTTCAGTGACATGGAACTCCCATAGGAGATATGCATATACTCTACCTCCTCAATGTCTTTTCTACCCTACGTGAGTGACTCTGCTAGTTTTGCTTCCTTACTTTTTTCACAACTTTATTTGGCTGAAATGAGCCTCCTGTCTTTCCTTTCTAAGACATGCCTCTCGTGGACCCTGGAACTCAAAAAAAGAAATAAAAAAAAAACAACTAATCAGCACTCAATATAAATATAACCTATACCTTGGAGATTGAAGTTGTTTCATAACCAGAGACTATGCTACTGACCCAAAGGGCAAGCCCTCCAACAACCAGCTTCTAGAGGATTCTGGGAAGATTTGGGGTAAAGTTCTGGTAAGATTATCTCAATCAGAAAACACTGCCAGCCTCCAAAGTGAGGTCCCCAAACCTGATTGGGAACTAAATAGATTCAGAGCTTCACAGGACCCATTGCGAGAAATGCCTGGGCAGTGGTGGCAGCGGGTGCCAGGCCACATGGGTGATGAATTTCAGTTCAATGGATTTGGGATGGTTTCTTAGATCAAGAAGGCAGCTGCAAGCATAATTGGTTTCTTAGCATCTTTTCTAACCCTGGCAGGCATAGTCATGGACCGTTCCATACAGATTTTGAAATCCTGCTGTGCTGGAACTTTTCATGAGGAATCTCTAGAGTGAACTTTCAGTAGTGTGTCCAGGCCAAAGACAAGTGCAATAGTCCCATCAGACTTGACTGCAATACCTGTCAATTTGGGTGGATTCCTCTTCTCAAAGTCCCCCAAATATTCTGAGGTTCCTATACCTGCCAACAAGTAACATTCCCTAGTCATCCGGCAAGGCTCCTGGGCACTGTGTCATCGAGGTGTGAAGCTTCTATTGCCAAGGGGCTCCACAAAGCCACCCTTAATTCCTGAAAATTGTCTGGTCATTATCTGAGTCTATACACGTTACTCTCAAATTGGACATTTCACTCAATCCCTTGGTAAAATAACCAATGTTTCCAGTGGTGTCCTGTTACAAGAAAAAGGCACTGTGCTGAACTTACGCCAATAATCCTAAGTACCTTGGAAGAAAGAGTTCTTCCTGAGAGTTTCTGAATGATGGAGGGTTCGGGGAGGGAGAGAAGTTAAATGATCCCATTTGTTCACACAGAAATATTTCATCACATTTCTGTAGATCATGCATATTTTCAGACACAGTTTCCCTCAATCTGGAAGAAGAAACATTAAGGAACCAGCAATGTTTCAAACAAGAGTCATAGAGGTAGACTCATGTTCCTCAACTCAGTCAGTCCTCCCTTATTAATTCTTGTTTGGCTTGAATGCAGCTTTTTCATGAGTACTGCAAATCCGTACCCAGTTGAGTTTGAGAATTTTCATGTTCGGACATTAAGACTGCACAAGACACATCACTGTGTACAGTTACAGGCATTTAATGGCAAAGTAGGGATGAAAGGCCTGTAGACTCAAGCTTAATGTGATATATTTTCACCAAAATAGAAGGCAAGACATCTACATGGAAGCAGAGAGGCCACAAGACCTACATCCTGGTCGCCAGGGCATGCTGTATCCATGAGTTTCCATATCTCCAAGCCAAACACACTCATGTCTTCGGAGCTAAGGGTTATGATTCTAGAATTTTCTCCCAAGTAGAAAACCAGAGGGGTTGTAAAGGATTTGCAAAAGTGTTTATGGAGTCTTCCTGGATGATGACGAAGCCCTGCAGCTCACTGCCTTGCCCATGGCCCACAAACCTGTTCAGTGCCCCCTTTGCATCCACCATGGTCAGGCAGGTCTAGCCCTATCTACCCCAGATGCACAGCACACCCTCTCCTGGTGTCCACCAGGTCGTTCGGCCTCCGTGTTCCATGTCCTCGATGGATCTCTTTGGAAGAAGGTGACCCACATAGGGGTGGAAGGAGCAAATATACTCCTTCCCAATCTTTCTCCCTCCTTGCACCCATCCAAGGTTTGTGCAGGGGGAGCAGAGCTGCAGGGACACGCAGATGGGGTTCTTCTTCTGTGGCAATTCCAAGAATCCCCTTGCACAGAGCCTGAGCCTTAGCGCTTAGTGGGCTATTTTGGTCTCTATCCCGACCCCCCACCCCAGCCACGGGGCAGCATTCCACCTGCCAGTCTCCTCAGAAAGAACTCTGACACCATAGCTAGCTTCCCTCTGTCCAAAACCCAGGTGCTGACCTAGGCATTCGAAAAGAGACTGGATAAGGAGACACACCCACCACACCCAGGTGCCTGAGTGCTCTCCATACCACATCATCTACTTCAGGGATGTGGTGATGGCAGACTTCCCGCTGTGTGCTTTTTGCCCTGAGAAATTCCAACCCTCCAATGTGACACAGAGCCGGGCTTCAGACCCCCGGCAACCTGGCTGGCTGATGCGGCAGCCTGGGCCTGCCTGCCTCCCTCCCTATCTCCAGACTTTTCCTATGAGCGTCTTCCTGGGCCCTGAGACTCTGGCTCTGCTCCGGTACCCTGAGCCCTGGGTGCAGGCCATCAACAGGCAGTTGAGGAGGCACAGACTCTGCCTGGCTGGCCCTGTGCTCCCCTCAACCCAACCACCATGGTGACCAGTGTGGACCCAGGTGCCCAGTAGGACTGCAACCCCCACCTTCATGCTCAACCTCAGGAGGCACTTCTGAAGCAAGACATGTCAGCTCCAAATTCCTGCTCCACAAACCCCTCCCCATAAGCCGAATAACCCCTAGGGACAGATGTATATAGAAGCCAACACAATCTACACTCCAGGCACTGCATTTCACTCAGCCTCTCATGGTATGCAGGTGGGTCAGAGGAGGATTCAGCACAACAGCACAAATAACACTTGAGTAGTGAGCAGATGTGTTTCTCCCAGGGCATCAACATTTCCAGATACACTGCAGTAGGCCTGGTTGTCGGCCTACCTGTTCTCCAGTAAGAGCCCTGCTCTGATATTGATGAGCAAGCCACAGACCAAGAGTACCTCTGCAAGTAAATGGCCCCAAATGTATCCTGGATCCTTTCATTTTGTTGTTTTGATTTTGCTCCAAAGTCCAGGGAGATAGCTCTGGGGCATGGATGGGGCTCTCCGTTCAAGAACACGGGAGATAAATGAACCATATGTTCCCCTCAACACCACTCCTGGGATAGGCCGAGTCAAGCTATCACCCATGTGCTACCCTGTGACCTTAGCAGGACCAAAGCACAGCCTGATCCCTGGATGTGGAGAGAACAGGGATGCAGTCCCTGAGCCACACATTCTGAAGCCAGAACTCTAAGGGAACTATGCATGTGGGCTGGTTGTAGCACAGAAACTGGCAGGCACCAGGCTGCCCTGAAAGCCACCCAGGCTCCTGACCGCCTCAGAGTAGGAGTTCAGTGGCTGTTTTGCATTCCAGATTGCCCCTGACTCAGACCTAATATGGAACCCCTGTGGTCCCCCCAAGATCAGGTGGCTTAAAAAGGGCCTACAGTAGTTGTAGTGGCCCTGGGAAGGGAACCCACTATGGCAGATCCCAGGATGAGGGTGGAGGGCATATCAGGGGCTCATTGAGATGGGAACCCACAGCAGATTGCTGTAGGAACAGGGAGCCCAGTGTCTGTGGAGGGTGTCCACATCACTGCCTCCACAGCTATGTCCCTGGCAAATGACTGAATCTGTCTGTGCCCCACATCTTCTGTAGAACTGGGCCACACAGCACTTTGTACCCCAGCATTTGGTGAGGATAAACCAAGACAATGAACAATAAGCACCTCACCAGTGCTTGGAACAGAAGTGGCATCCATGACGACACATCTCCCTAGGATTGCATCGTAGGAAAAGTCCTTGCCAAGGACTTGACTGGATACCTTTACATGTATCTAGAGCTCTTTATTTGTAGCTCCCTTTTCCCCAATATGGTGCCACAGAAAACCTTAGCTGCGTTGGCCTCCCCATGCTCTGAACTCTTTCTCCTCAACTTACTGAGGCCACCGGACTCTGGGTTCTCCTGCCCTGTTCTGAGTCCTGGAATTTCTCCAGGCAATGAGCTGAGGTATTTGAGGAGAGGGCTTCACAGCACTTTGTACCCCAGCATTTGGTGAGGATAAACCAATACAATGAACAATAAGCGCCTCACCAGTGCTTGGAACAGAAGATGCATCCACGAAGACACATCTCCCTAGAATTCCTTGGTTGGAACTCCTGGCTCAGCTGGTCATGTGGTTTTGAACATCAGAGAAGAAGCACCTGGCTTCAGGGAGCCTTCCTCCAACATGGTGACTCAGAGCCACCCTGATGCAGTTACACAACCTCCTCTCCAGGGAAATTCCTGCCTGTCTAGTAAATATGGGCTGTGTGGACACACTACCCTGCAAGCCCTGCCCCAGGAAGCTGTGGACCCAGAAAGTTTGTGGCTCCCAATTGGGCCCAGCTGTCCTCCCCGTGTCACCAGGACAGTGGACCTGGGCCTCTGGCCTTACCTCGCTTCTCAGTGGTGAGGACGGTGGCCTCTAAGGGCTCCCCCAGCCCTGCCTCATCTTGGTCATCAGCCTGAATATATATGCTGACTTTGGGGCCATCTCAGTGGCTGTGAATCGCCTCACCATGGCACCCATCTCCACTGTGGAGAATGTGCTGGAGTTGCTGTTGGCCAGGCAGTAGGTGATCTGATACCCTGTGGGTTGGACAGGAGAGGCACGCATCAGTCTCATCACCCCACTCGGACCCCACATTCCCACCACCCTGCCCCTACCACTTTCCCGTGTTTCCACCATGTCCTTCATCTTCTGCCAGCATCTGAGAGGAATGGCACAGCCTCAGTGTCAGATGGAGCCTCTGAGTGCTGGGTCCCCATGACTCTCGTTCCTCTTCATCCATCCCACCACCAAGATATGGAAACAGTTTCATCTGTAGTGATTCAACACTTACATAAAACACCAGTACTCATCATATCAACAATTTAAAACCTCCCAAAAAACTAAGTTCTAGAGCCAGATGCCTTTCGTGGTAAATTCTACCATTCAAGGAAGGATTCATACCAGTCCTTTGCCTAATTTTCCAAAAAACAGAAGAGAAAGCTTCCAAACTCACTTGCTGAGGCCAATATTACCCTAATACAAAAATAAACGAGGACACCCCAAGAACAGAATCTTACAGTCCAATATCCCTGATGACCATAGATGCAAAAATCTTCAGCAAAATACTAGAAACCCATGTTTACCAATATGCTGAGAAGATCATATACTATGATCAAGTGGGATCTTGCAGGAATGCAATGATGGTTTACAGGTGCACATCAATCAAAGTGATACAGCACATTAACAAAATAAAGAATAAAAATGATGTGATCACCTTGAGATGCAGGGAGGAATTTGACAAACTTTAATATTCATTTTCAATCAAAATTCTCAACAGAGTATGTAGATCAGGAACATACCTCAACACAAAAAGGCAACATATGGGCCACCTGGGTGGCTCAGTGGGTTAAAGCCTCTGCCTTAAGCTCGGGTCATTATCCCAGGGCCCTGGGATTGAGCCCCGCATTGGGCTCTCTGCTCAGCAGGGATCGTGCTTCCCCCTCTCTCTGCCTCTCTGCCTACTTGTGATCTCTCTCTCTCTCTCTCTCTCAAATAAATAAATAAAATCTTTTTTTAAAAGGCCATATATGACAACCACACAGATTACGTCACATCCCGTAGTAAAAGTTTTAGCTGTTACTATTTCCTCTAAGATCGCCAAAGTTAGGAACACTGCTGATCTTTCCTTGCCACTTTTACTGAACACAATATTGAAAATCCAAGGCAGAACAATTATGCAAGAAGATAATCAGAAGGCATCAAACCTGGAAAGAAAGAAGTAAAACAGTCACTTTGCAGATGATACAGAATATAAGGAAAACCTCAAAGAAGGTAGTAAAAAATTGTTCAAACTATGACTAAATTCAGTAAAGGGACAGGATACAATATCACTACCCCAAACCTGCTGCATTTATACACTAATAATGAATCATCATAAAATAAATTAGGAAGATCATCCCACCTGAAGTTGCATCAAAAAGAATAAAATACCCAGGAATAAAACTCACCAAGAGGCAAAATCGTGTATAAGGAAAACAACAAAACGGTAAGGAAAGAAACAGAAGGCAACACACATAAACCAAAAGATATTGCATATTCATGGGTGAGAAGAATTAATAGTGGTAAAATGTCCATACTTCCCTAAACCATCTACATTGCAATTTCTAACAAATTTCTAAGGATATTTTTCACAGGAAGATAACAAAGAATCACCAGTAATGTTTGGGGTTGGAGGTGGGAGAAATGGGTGAAGGGGTCAAAAAGAAAAAAGAAAAAAAAAAAAACAACTAAAGCATCTTTTTTTTTTCAATTAAGTAATCAGTACCCCCAGCATGGCTCAAACTCAAAACCCAGAGACCAAGAGTCACACACTCCACCGACCCAGCCAGCCAGTGTTCTGGAATTGTAGCATCTTCCGATACTCAATGTATGGAGAAAGGGGAAACTAATTTAATATATGGTATTTTGAGGGCTAGGTATTTTTTGGTAAATGTAAAAATGAAAGAACACATTCTTCAGGGTCACGTACTCAGGACTGTATCTGGTTCTAATATTTATCATGACACTGAGGAAGTAACTTACTTTTTGATTTAATTATTTATTTGAGAGACAGAGAAGGGGGGGACATAAGCAGGGGGAGGGAAAGAGGGAGAGGGAAGAGAAGACTCCCCACTGAGCAGTGAGCCTGACCTGGTGTTCAATCCCAGGAATCTGGGATTATGTCCTGAGCCAAAGGTAGAAGCTTCAACGACTGGACCACCCTGGTGTCCCTACTTAACCCTTTTCTGCCTGTCTCCCCACCTCTGAGGATATTATGAATATTTGCTTTTAGAATAGCTTCTATTTTTTTTAAATTTCTTTTCAGTGTAACAGAATTCATAGTTTTACACCACACCCAGTGCTCCATGCAATGCGTGCCCTCCACAATACCCACCACCAGGCTCCCCCAACCTCCCATCCCCCGCCCCTTCAAAACCCTCAATTTATTTTTCAGACTCCATAGTCTCTCATGGTTCACCTCCCCACCAATTTCCCTCATCTCCCTTCTCCTCTCCATCTCCCCATGTCCTCCGTGTTATTTGTTATGCTCCGCAAATAAGTGAACCCATATGATAATTGACTCTCTCTGCTTGACTTATTTCACTCAGCATAATCTCTTCCAGTCCCGTCCATGTTGCTACAAAAGTCGGGTATTCATCCTTTCTGATGGAGACATAATACTCCATACTGTATATGGACCACATCTTCTTTATCCATTCGTCTGTTGAAGGGCATCTTGGTTCTTTCCACAGTTTGACGACCGTGGCCATTGCTGCTATAAACATTGGGGTACAGATGGCCCTTCTTTTCACCAAATCTGTATCTGTGGGGTAAATACCCAGTAGCGCAATGGCAGGGTCATAGGGAAGCTCTATTTTTAACTTCTTGAGGAACGTCCACACTGTTCTCCAGAGTGGCTGCACCAACTTGCATTCCCACCAAGAGTGGAAGAGGGTTCCCCTTTCTCCACATCCTCTCCAACACGCGTTGTTTCCTAACTTGCTGATTTTGGCCATTCTAACTGGTGTGAGGGAGTATCTCAATGTGGTTTTAATTTGAATCTCCCTGATGGCTAGTGAGGATGAACATTTTATCATGTGTCTGATAGCCATTTGTATGTCTTCACTGGAGAAGTGTCTATTCATATCTTCTGCCCATTTTTTGATGTGATTTTCTGTTTTGCATGTGTTGAGTTTGAGAAGTTCTTTACAGATCCTGGATATCAAACTTTTGTCTGTACTGTCATTTGCAAATATCTTCCCCCATTCCGTGGGTTGCCTCTTTGTTTTGTTGACTGTCTCCCTTTGCTGTGCAGAAGCTTTTGATCTTGATGAAGTCCCAAAAGTTCATTTTTGCTTTTGTTTCCTTTGCCTTTGGTGACATATCTTGAAAGAAGTTGCTGTGGCTGATATCAAAGAGGTTACTGCCTATGTTCTCCTCTAGGATTCTGATGGATTCCTG